>JAWPHD010018364.1:0-40240 GCA_037043455.1 Cyrtodaria siliqua | reverse complement strand
ATACAATCCACTATTCAGACATACTATCCACTATTCAGACATACTATCCACTATTCAGACATACAATCCACTATTCAGACATACTATCCACTATTCAGACATAATATCCACCATTCAGACATACTATCCCCTATTCAGACATACTATCCACTATTCAGACATACAATCCACTATTCAGACATACTATCCACTATTCAGACATACTATCCACTATTCAGACATTCAGGCATACTATCCACTATTCAGACATACTATCCACTATTCAGACATAATATCCACTATTCAGACAATCCATTATACAAACATACTATCCCCTATTCAGACATACTAACCACTATTCAGACATACTATCCCCTATTCAGACATACTATCCCCTATTCAGACATACTAACCACCATTCAGACATAATATCCCCTATTCAGACATACTATCCCCTATTCAGACATACTATCCCCTATTCAGACATAATATCCACTATTCAGACAATCCATTATACAAACATACTATCCCCTATTCAGACATACTAACCACTATTCAGACATACTATCCCCTATTCAGACATACAATCCACTATTCAGACATAATATCCACTATTCAGACAATCCATTATACAAACATACTATCCACTATTCAGACATAATATCCACTATTCAGACATACTATCCACCATTCAGACATACTATCCACTATTCAGACATACAATCCACTATTCAGACATAATATCCACTATTCAGACAATCCATTATACAAACATACTATCCCCTATTCAGACATACTATCCCCTATTCAGACATACTATCCCCTATTCAGACATACTATCCCCTATTCAGACATAATATCCCCTATTCAGACATACTATCCCCTATTCAGACATACTATCCACTATTCAGACATACTATCCACTATTCAGACATACAATCCACTATTCAGACATAATATCCACTATTCAGACAATCCATTATACAAACATACTATCCCCTATTCAGACATACTATCCCCTATTCAGACATACTATCCCCTATTCAGACATAATATCCCCTATTCAGACATACTATCCCCTATTCAGACATAATATCCCCTATTCAGACATACTATCCCCTATTCAGACATACTATCCACTATTCAGACATACTATCCACTATTCAGACATACAATCCACTATTCAGACATAATATCCACTATTCAGACAATCCATTATACAAACATACTATCCCCTATTCAGACATACTATCCCCTATTCAGACATACTATCCACTATTCAGACATACTATCCCCTATTCAGACATACTATCCACTATTCAGACATAATATCCACTATTCAGACATACTATCCACTATTCAGACATACTATCCACATACTATCCACTATTCAATCCACTATTCAGACATACTATCCACTATTCAGACATACTATCCACTATTCAGACATACTATCCACTATTCAGACATACTATCCACTATTCAGACATACTATCCACATACTATCCACAGGGATTTCCCGGACGCAGCTTTTCTGCATCTGTGACACAATATTTTGACGCGGGACCCGCATTTACATGGGTCCGTGCGTCCTCAGGACCCGCAACTAACAAAGTCTGTGGTCAATTACAGACCTGCTTCCAGTTGTTCCTTTGCGTTATTTAACGTCCTTTTCAGAAGTAATCTATACTCGCACCGATTATACGTCATATCCGTAAAAGGGAAATCACTGCGCACGAAATATCATTCAGGCGCTTGCATGACTGAAATACGATAAAATTGAAAGCGTCCACCTCATGACATTCAATCAGCATGGCTGATCAAGCCAAGGTCGACCAGCAGCAAAGAAACAAAATTCGATCACATATTGGTTCGGCGGTAAAAGTTTTTTTTATGTGCTAAGTTCTGATATCGTTTTTACTGTTTGGGACCCTCAAAAAGTACAGAGGACCCCTAAAATGGAAAGGTTGGGGGTACTGGGACCCCCAATTGAAAATTCAGAGGGAAATCCCTGTATCCACTATTCAGTCCACTATTCAGACATACTATCCACTGTTCAGACATACTATCCACTATTCAGACATACAATCCACTGTTCAGACATACTATCCACTATTCAGACATACAATCCACTATTCAGACATACTATCTACTATTCAGACATACAATCCACTATTCAGACAATCCAATATTCAGACATACTATCCACTATTCAGACAAACTATCCACTATTCAGACATACAATCCACTATTCAGACATACAATCCACTATTCAGACATACAATCCACTATTCAGACATACTATCTACTATTCAGACATACAATCCACTATTCAGACAATCCACTATTCAGACATACTATCCACTATTCAGACATACAACCCACTATTCAGACAAACCACTATTCAAACAATCCACTATTCAGACATACTATCCACTATTCAGACATACAATCCACTATTCAGACATACAATCCACTATTCAGACATACAATCCACTATTCAGACTACAAATCACTATTCAGACAATCCACTATTCAGACAATCCACTATTCAGACATAATATCCACTATTCAGACAATCCACTATTCAGACATATAATCCACTATTCAGACATACAATCCACTATTCAGACTACAAATCACTATTCAGACAATCCACTATTCAGACATACAATCCACTGTTCAGACATAATATCCACTATTCAGACATACTATCCACTATTCAGACTACAATCCACTATTCAGACATACAATCCACTGTTCAGACATAATATCCACTATTCAGACATACAATCCACTATTCAGACTACAAATCACTATTCAGACAATCCACTATTCAGACATACAATCCACTATTCAGACAAACCACTATTCAGACAATCCACTATTCAGACATACTATCCACTATTCAGACATACTATCCACTATTCAGACAATCCACTATTCAGACATACACTCCACTATTCAGACATACACTCCACTATTCAGACATACTATCCACTATTCAGACATACAATCCACTATTCAGACAATCCACTATTCAGACATACTATCATCTATTCAGACATACAATCCATTATTCAGTCATAATATCCACTATTCAGACATACAATCCACTATTCAGACATACTATCCACTATTCAGACATACTATCCACTATTCAGACATACAATCCACTATTCAGACATACAATCAACTATTCAGACATACAATCCACTATTCAGACAAACTATCCACTATTCAGACATACAATCCACTATTCAGACATACTATCCACTATTCAGACATACTATCCACTATTCAGACATACTATCCACTATTCAGACAATCCACTATTCAGTCAAACTATCCACTCTTCAGACATACTATCCACTATTCAGACATACAATCCACTATTCAGACATACAATCCACTATTCAGACAAACCACTATTCAGACAATCCACTATTCAGACATACTATCCACTATTCAGACATACTATCCACTATTCAGACAATCCACTATTCAGACATACTATCCACTATTCAGACATACAATCCACTATTCAGACATACAATCAACTATTCAGACATTCAGACATACTATCCACTATTCAGACATACAATCCACTATTCAGACATACTATTTACTATTCAGACATACTATCCACTATTCAGACATACTATCCACTATTCAGACATACTATCCACTATTCAGACAATCCACTATTCAGACATACTAACCACTATTCAGACATACAATCCACTATTCAGACATACTATCCACTATTCAGACATACAATACACTATTCAGACATACTATCCACTATTCAGACATACAATCCACTATTCAGACATACTATCCACTATTCAGACATACTATCCACTATTCAGACAATCCACTATTCAGACATACTAACCACTATTCAGACAATCCACTATTCAGACAATCCACTATTCAGACAATCCACTATTCAGACATACTATCCACTATTCAGACAAACTATCCACTATTCAGACATACTATCCACTATTCAGACATACTATCCACTATTCAGACAATCCACTATTCAGACATACTATCCACTATTCAGACATACTATTTACTATTCAGACATACAATACACTATTCAGACATACTATCCACTATTCAGACATACTATCCACTATTCAGACATACTATTTACTATTCAGACATACAATCCACTATTCAGACATACTATCCACTATTCAGACATACTATCCCCTATTCAGACATACTATTTACTATTCAGACATACAATCCCCTATTCAGACATACTATCCACTATTCAGACATACTATCCACTATTCAGACAATCCACTATTCAGACATACTATCCACTATTCAGACATACTATCCACTATTCAGACATACTATCCACTATTCAGACATACTATCCACTATTCAGACATACTATTTACTATTCAGACATACAATCCCCTATTCAGACATACTATCCACTATTCAGACATACTATCCACTATTCAGACAATCCACTATTCAGACATACTATCCACTATTCAGACATACTATCCACTATTCAGACATACTATCCACTATTCAGACATACTATCCACATACTATCCACTATTCAGACATACTATCCACATACTATCCACTATTCAGACATACTATCCACTATTCAGACATACTATCCACTATTCAGACATACTATCCACTATTCAGACATACTATCCACATACTATCCACTATTCAGACATACTATCCACTATTCAGACATACTATCCACTATTCAGACATACTATCCCCTATTCAGACATACTATCCCCTATTCAGACATACTATCCACTATTCAGACATACTATCCACTATTCAGACATACTATCCACTATTCAGACATACTATCCACTATTCAGACATACTATCCACTATTCAGACATACTATCCACTATTCAGACATACTATCCACTATTCAGACATACAATCCATTATTCAGACATACTATCCCCTATTCAGACATACTATCCACTATTCAGACATACTATCCACTATTCAGACATACTATCCACTATTCAGACATACTATCCACTATTCAGACATACTATCCACTATTCAGACATACTATCCACTATTCAGACATACTATCCACTATTCAGACATACAATCCACTATTCAGACATACTATCCCCTATTCAGACATACAATCCACTATTCAGACATACTATCCACTATTCAGACAATCCACTATTCAGACATACTATCCACTATTCAGACATACTATCCACTATTCAGACATACTATCCACTATTCAGACATACTATCCACTATTCAGACATACTATCCACTATTCAGACAATCCACTATTCAGACATACTATCCACTATTCAGACATACAATCCATTATTCAGACATACTATCCACTATTCAGACATACTATCCACTATTCAGACATACTATCCACTATTCAGACATACTATCCACTATTCAGACATACTATCCACTATTCAGACATACTATCCCCTATTCAGACATACTATCCACTATTCAGACATACAATCCACTATTCAGACATACTATCCACTATTCAGACATACAATCCACTATTCAGACATTCAGGCATACTATCCACTATTCAGACATACAATCCACTATTCAGACATTCAGACATACTATCCACTTTTCAGACATACTATCCACTATTCAGACAATCCACTATTCAGACATACAATCCACTATTCAGTCAAACTATCCACTCTTCAGACAATCCACTATTCAGACATACTATCCACTATTCAGACTATCCACTATTCAGACATACAATCCACTATTCAGACATACAATCCACTATTCAGTCAAACTATCCACTCTTCAGACAATCCACTATTCAGACATACTATCCACTATTCAGACTATCCACTATTCAGACATACTATCCACTATTCAGACATACAATGCACTATTCAGACATACTATCCACTATTCAGACAATCCACTATTCAGATAATCTACTATTCAGACATACAATCCACTATTCAGACAATCCACTATTCAGACAATCCACTTTTCAGACATACTATCCACTATTCAGACAATCCACTATTTAGACATACTATCAACTGGACCATTGCTATGGGTAACACAAACTTACATAGGTCCTCCATGGAGGCAGCACCAAAGTCCTGTCTATTTCTTTAGCAAAGGCAATCCCTCCAAGAAAGTGATCTACTTGGTTTCCAAATCGGCCTGGAAATATATGGAAAAAACACATGATTTTTTTTATAAATTTAATAATTATTGTCTGAATTTCATATGACAATATTATTTTTTGCACGTGTTAAATGGACACACGCAACACACGGCAATCTTGACATGGTTATCAAGCTTTAAAATTAGCACCTCGATTTATCTGAACTGAATTGAATTGAATTGGGGTTTTACGGCGCACCAACACAGGAAGTGATGCAAACATGCTGGAATACGTAGGTATTTTGGAACCAAAACTGTATCAATAAGTGTATCGCAACTATCTATCATACCAAAAAGGTCCAATACATTTCAAGTTGCGTTACATATGACATTACGTTGTCGAAGTATTAACTTTCATACCCCATCCAACCACTTCTCCAAGAAACGAACACGGGGTTGGCTGGAGTATGAAATAAAACCTTAATTTTGGTTTAAAAAGTTTGCATATCGTAAAATTAAAACATTTAATAGGTAATTTTAAAAGGTTATCACATTATTTCAGTAAAGAATATCTTTATTCGCGTTTTATTGTCGAAATATCTGTTACAAAATCCTGCTAAATATATGCTTTCCCATCGCTTAATGGAGTTAAGGCGGTACCACATAATGATAAAACACAATATAACACAATATAATATAGACAGAACAAAAAAAAAATGCGGGTTACTGAATATTTCTGTAGTAACTGCACACAAAGGTAAACCTTGCATTATTTTAAATTACTTTTTATAAAAAGCAAAGTATATCGAGAGAAAAAAGGTCAGCAAGTTTTTGTTGCACCCTGGAAATAATACATTTTTGGTTGTTAAATCAAGTAACTACTGCCATAGACACAATATTTTATTAAACACACATCAATAACAGTCGAACATCTTAATGATTAATAAATGAACGTAGGGGTCAAGCCTGTAAAGTTCCAAAATGTCTGTATATCTTGTATACAGTATTATTTCATCCCAAAAACTGACCAATCAGTGACCAGAAATAAGACATACCTAATACATTCGTTCTTTATCCTTGATGTTCAACCAAGTTTACTGTTAAAATTAAGGTATCTTCAGTGTGATTCTTTTAAATCACTACATATTTCATGCACATTCATGCAAATTGATTCAATATATGTATCTTTCAAAATAGAAATCTTGAAAATTGTCTTTTTAATCGGACAAAGATTTTTATTTTACTATAGAACCTAAGGATAAAAACCAAGTAACACAAATTTAATCACCTACTGAAAATGAGACAAATCTAAACAACTCTGCAAATTACGAATTGAGTCACTTCGGTTAAACAGCCACAGGCAAAACCTACACAACCGACTCCAAAACTGATTTAATATGTTTATTTGAACAGCAATGACATAGTGGATTTTAGCAGTGAAATATAACTGCATAACATAAACTACGGCTTGGGAACATAGCAATACATTTTTATATTTTCGATAATCCACTAGCATTATTTCATTCCCAAGCCATGATAGGTTACGTGATAAATCAACTAAATCATTTTTATTGACTTTCGCCTAATGTCAAATGATGTAACAACATGTTCCAAATTAATCTAATCTACCATAACTTATTAGACAAAATAAAATAATATGTGTGGTTCAGGTAACACTGGCAAAAAATAGGATTGGTAGGTAGGCTTTTTTATCTTTTTTTTCCTCAATAATGAATTCAATTCTGATAATGAATTTAATATGTTAAATTACTATACCTTGAGTTTGATTTTTTTGCATTATCAACAAATTATTATTATTTTTTTTTTTTAATTTTTGCATAATTTTTTTTTAGGGTCGGTCGGGTTACTTACCTGAACCACACATATTTTTTTAATGTGGCCTTACATTATTACAAATTGCTCACGCGGAAATAATAGAACGTATGTAAATATCACATCCTCTTGAGGATGCCAGTGGATATTATCAACCCGAGAATGTAATGTCAACCGAGGCGATAACAGAGGTTGACATTATCATTTCGAGAGTTGATAATATCCACAGGCACCCTCAAGAGGATGTGATATTTATTTTATTATACCGAACAAATATATACTCCTAATATACTCCTATCTCCCCGTGTGGTTGCCGAGGTAGAATACAACCACTGCAAACACACCGTCACATGCAGAGGGGTAGGACCCCCCATTCATATTCATTTTATCATTTTTTGTTCATGCTAATTAAAGGTCTTCATCATGACCCCTGCATTGTTTCAGGTGCCATCTCGCTCAAATCATTAAGAGCAGTGGCAGAAAAACAATAAACGTGGCTCCAAGGTAAATGGAGTGTCTACAATAGAATTTGCAGCAACTCTGCAGTCCCGGCTGAGAAGGTCTAGGCCCTTTCTCTATATTATATCTCGATGTACATGGAGGATGAGCCTGGCATGTTCATGCCTGTTAGGCGTCATATAACCTTTCATGTGTTGGTGTGCCTTAAAACCCAATTCAATTTAATTATACTCCTATCACCCGCTATGATGCGTTGATGGTGATAGCTTGAAATATCAACCCAGCAGGGTATGGGGATTTTACATGGAGTGTTTACAGTGAGGTATAATAATACATATTATTCCATATTACCCATGCAGAGGCAGAATAAGATGTATCCCCTATCATCCCATGCGTGTTTGACTCCCGACTCCTCAGATACGACAAGCCCCAGACAGAGCAGCCACAGACAGCAACACACTTTCATCATGGCAACCGGCTTCTCCATCATCTGCCCTGTTAAACTGAAATGACAACAAATGCAGACATCTTATCCGCTCTGATTACTGACAGTGAATAATCATTTTTGTATACTAACAGTGAATTATCAATCTTGAAAGAATGAATTACGATATTTCATAAAGTGAATTATCGATATTGTAAACTTTTAGGGAATAATCAATATTGTATGTTTTCAGTGAATTAACAATCATTTATATAAACATTGAATTATCAAGTGTATACTTACACTGAATTATCAATAGTGTAAACTTACAGTGAATTATCATTCTTGCATACTAATAGTGAAATATCATTCTTATATACTAACAGCAAATTATCAAACCGTCATACTTATAGTGAATTATCAATCTTGCATACTAATAGTGAAATATCATTCTTATATACTAACAGCAAATTATCAACCCGTCATACTTATAGTGAATTATCGATATTGTATACTTAGGATATTGTATACTTAGTGAATTATCCATATATATTGCTTATACTAAAGTTCAGTGAATTATCAATCTTGCAAAATATAACCTACAGAGAAGTCATTATTATTGAGCCTGACTATTCAAACAGTTTGTTTGAATGGTGTTTTACGTCATGTTTAGCACAAGTTAGGCCATATATGACAGTCGATGTTTTTGTAGTCGAGGCAGAGACACCCCTTTTTTCCTGGATAGAACCAGTACTGTATACCTCCTCAATCCGTAAGAATTGACATTATCTCACTTGACAAGTCGAGCTGCCAATGGGATTCGAACCTGCAGCAGTGAGAGGTGAGAAGTTAATCTAGAGACAGAGTCATTACTATCCCGGCCATGGAGGCACTATTCAAACAGATATAATAACTATGTATCCATTTCAAATGTTACATAAAATATTTTCCACCTACTAGCCAAACTATCCAAATCAAAAATTCTCACAGTAGCATTTTTAACACAGAAATCTGTCTGCATTAACTTAAATACGTCCCATCAGTTTATAACTGTAAAAACTAAAGTTAATGTAACTTTCATTCATATAAATTATCAAAAAACAAATAGCTCTCACATATATGTTCAACTTCCGACACACAGTTTAACTTGCAAGTATTTATTTTGACTGATTATAATATACACCCTTGTGAAAACGGGAGCAATGATGTAGTACAGTATATACACCAACATTACTACTGTATGCATGGACGATCAGTACTCAGTTTATCAAAATGACTTATAACATACGATTACCGTTAAAAAGTTCTTAAAGCTAAAGATGAGAAACAAATATATTATAGAGCATATTTGTGAATAACATATTTTAATCATTTCTTATATGTACGTTTTTGACTAGAATGGTGTTCCACCGAACACTTGTGTTGCCTGCTGTGTGTGAGCTTGGTTAGGTTGCTTTTGTCTGTATGGTGTTTAACATCATTTTCAACACATGTAAGATTATATATGACGGTCGATTTTTTTTGTGGTGGAGGCAGACCACCCACTTTTCCTGTACACCTCCTGACATCCGTAAGAATCGACACTAAAGTTTTATGAACAGGGGCATAACTTCGCCAATATGAAAGTTTAGAGTTACATGTATAGGGCATGTGTAACAACATTCATTCAGGTAAGATGAAAATGTGTAAGAAGTTTTATGAACATAGGTCAAATACTTCCGAGATTGGGTTGCTGGTTAAAGTGTGACAAACGACGACGATCGATGGGCAAAGTGTCTACCATGCTACGAAGGTGACATAAAAAGATGCATAAGTTATTTTATTACTTTACAGTAGCCATTTTTTAGCTTTGCTGAACAAAAGAAATATAAAAAGATCGGACAGGGAAAGTAGCATTCAAGAAGGACAGTCAACCACAAAACACAGAAACAAACACGCAAACAGACAAACAAGAAGGCAAAAGCAATAATAAATACAAACGACATCACAAACACAAAAGGGTTGACAATAGGGCTACCGCCTTGGAACGGTCAGTGGCAAAGTAGGCCACTGGGGGTTTAAACCGGTTCTAGGGTGCACCAAACCTCACACTTACCCTACTTTTATCCAATTAAAACAGGACAGTGTAAATAAAGAAATCCCCGCCATGATCTAATCTCTAACCAACAAGGCAGCATCAATAGCCAATATAAGTAAAACACAAATATGCTCGTGTAAATATAATACAAAACAAGAGGTCAATGACCTTGAAGCTCTACTGATTGATTTTGATTTCAGGAAGTAGTCGCTACAGACTTGTTTTTTGAAAATCTATTTTTAACTGTGGCGGCCATCTTGAATTTCCGGCCGTCCTGAAATTTTGCTAAGATCAATAAGACATTAAGAGCAACATTCCTGTGAAGTTTCATGAAAGTCCGTCAAGTAGTTTCAGAGAAGTAGTCGCTACATGTTTTCATTATATAACTCTATGTAAACAAAAATGGCCGCTGGCAGCCATGTTTAACGTCAAATCAAAACGATTTTCGACAAGGACCAACATCATGTCATACTGATCATTTTAGAAAAAGTCCCATATCAATATCTCTTATTGTTTTGAAGAAGTAGTCGCTACAAACTTATTTATTTTAAATCTATTTTTAGCTGTGGCGGCCATCTTGAATTTCCGGCCGACCTGAAATTTTTCTAGGATCAACTAGACATCAAGAGCAACATTCCTGTGAAGTTTCATGAACATCCGTCAAGTAGTTTCAGAGAAGTAGTCGCTACAAGTTTTTACTATATAACTCTATGTAACCAAAGATGGCCACTGGCAGCCATGTTTAACGTCGAATCAAAATAATTTTCCACAAGGATCTACATCATGTCATGCTGATCATTTTAGAAAAAGTCCCATATCAATATCACTTATAGTTTTCAAGAAGTAGTCTCTACAAACTTATTTTTTACAAATCTATTTTTAGCTGTGACGGCCATCTTGAATTTCCAGCCGACCTGAAATTTTTCTAGGATCAATTAGACATCAAGAGCAACGTTCCTGTAAAGTTTCATGACAATCCGTCAAGTAGTTTCAGAGGAGTAGTCGCTACAAGTTTTTACTATATAACTCTATGTAAACAAAGATGGCCACTGGCAGCCATGTTTAACGTCGAATCAAAATAATTTTCCACAAGGATCTACATCATGTCATGCTGATCATTTTAGAAAAAGTCCCATATCAATATCACTTATAGTTTTCAAGAAGTAGTCGCTACAAACTTATTTTTTAAAAATCTATTTTTAGCTGTGACGGCCATCTTGAATTTCCGGCCGACCTGAAATTTTTCTAGGATCAATTAGACATCAAGAGCAACATTCCTGTAAAGTTTCATGACAATCCGTTAAGTAGTTTCAGAGGAGTAGTCGCTACAAGTTTTTACTATATAACTCTATGTAAACAAAGATGGCCGTAGGCAGCCACGTTTAACGTCGAATCAAACGATTTTTGATAAGGACCAACATCATGTCATGCTGATCATTTTAGAAAAAGTCCCATATCAATATCACTTATAGTTTTCAAGAAGTAGTCGCTACAAACTTGTATTTTGAAAATTTATTTTTAGCCGTGGCGGCCATCTTGAATTTCCGGCCGACCTGAAATTTTGCTAGGATCATTTAGACATCAAGAGCAACATTCCTGTGAAGTTTCATGAAAATCCGTCAAGTAGTTTCAGAGGAGTAGTCGCTACAAGTTTTCATTATATAACTCTATGTAAACAAAGATGGCCACTGGCAGCCATGTTTAACGTCAAATCAAAACGATTTTCGACAAGGATCAACATCATGTCATGCTGATCATTTTAGAAAAAGTCCCATATCAATATCACTTATAGTTTCCAAGTAGTAGTCGCTACAAACTTGAATTTAAAAAATCTATTTTTAGCTTTGGCGGCCATCTTGGATTTCACATCAACATGAATTTTTGCTAGGATCAACTAGACTTCATGGGCAACATTTCTGTAAAGTTTTATGAATATCCATCCAGTAGTTTCAGAGGAGTAGTCGCTACAAATAAAAGTTAACGGACAGACGGACAGACAGACGGACGGACGGACGACGGACCACGGCATAAGCTCTGCTGATCTCTGATCAGTAGAGCTAAAAACAATAGCCTAAAAAGCCACAATGAAGGTACTCAATGACTTTGCAGAAGCCAGAGCAGTAAGAGAATAAACCATTAAGGGCACGACAAGAAAGATCATGGACAAACATCAAACGCCACCGTCCCAATGGGCTTTAGGTAGGCCAATTTTCATTGATCAGTAGAGCTTATGCTGTGGTGGCTCATCCATTTGTCTGTCCGTCAACTTTTTTTTTGTGGCGACTACTCCTCTAAAACTATTGGATGAATTTTCATGGACCGTTTTACAGGAATGTTGCCAATAAGGCCTAGCAAAAATTCAGGTTGGTGTGAAATGCAAGATGGCCACCAAAGCTAAAATTAGATTTTAAAAAAAAAGAAGGTAGTAGCGACTTCTACTCCTAAACTATAAAGTGATATCGACATGGGACCTTACTAAAATGATCAGCGTGACATAATGTTGGTCCTTGACGAAAATCATCTTGATTCGAAGTCAAACCTGGCCTGCTGGGGCCATCTTTGTTTACATAAGAGTTATATATAGGAAAATCTTGTAGCGACTACTCACTGGAACTATTGGATGGATTTTCATGCAAATTTACAAAAATGTTACACATAAGGTCTAGCTGATCCTAGAAATAATTCAGATTGACGTGAAATCCAAGATGGCCTACAAAGCTAAAAAATACATTTTTAAAAAAGAAATTTATAGCGACTACTCCTCCGAAACTTTAAGCGATATTGATGAGATCAGCATGACATAATGTTGGTCCTTGATGAAAGTCATTTTGATTCAACTTCAAACATTGCCACCAGCGGCCATCTTGTTTACATAGTTCTATAGGAAAATCTTGTGGTGACTACTCCTCTGAATACTTGGATTTTTAGGAATGTTGCTCTTGGAGTCTAGTTGGTCCTAAGTAAAAATCAGTTCAGCCATAATGTTCAAGATGGCTGCCACAGCTAAAAAAAACTGATTTTAAAAATACAGTTTTGTTGTGACTACTTTCTCAAAAACCGTAAGGAGTATTGATTTGGAACCTTTACCAAATTGACTAGGATGACATGTTGTTGGTCCTTAACAAAAATTCATTGTGATTTGATATCAAACATGGCCGCCAGCATTTGTTGCAAAGTTATATAGAAAAAAACTTGTGGCGACTACGCGTCTGCAACTACTTGATGGGTTTTCATGAAACTTTAAAGGAATGTTGCTCTTGATGTCTAGTTGGTCCTAAGTAAAGACCAGGTCAGCGTAAACTTCAAGATGGCCACCACTGCTAAAAATAGATTTTAAAAGTACAACATTGTGGTGACCATGTGTTATTGATTTAATTGGTTACACCTTTACCAAAACTGGTAAAGCATGAAGTTGGTCCTATGCATGTTTTTGATTTTTATGAAACTTTACAGGAATGTAATCTTGTTAGAAAAAAAATCATTTGAGAAATATTGAAAATAAACGTATTAACTCTGACAATTGTAAGGATTTCAAAAATTGTTTTATTTGAATGGTGTTTTTTTATAGTGTTTTTTCTTATACAAGTGGTACTGAAAAACGGTACCATTCCCAATGGCTAAAAGTATGATTTTTTCACTCGAACAAATTCCCAATCCAAAAGAATAAATAAATAAAGTTTTTAGACAAAAGAAGTGGGAAATATATTCTTTTAGATGAGGGTAATGCAATACTACAAGGTAATGTATACATGGTAAAACATGTAATGTGTTTGCAAAGTATTTAAGTATTTAAGTGTACAATATTGCTTTTGTTTGATAGTAAAAATTTCCATTTTAAGGCAAAATAACGTGAAATTTCCCAGTTGAATGGGTGCCGGTACCATTTCCAAAAGGGTAAATAAAAATGCTGTTTTACGTCATTTTTAGCACATGTTAGGCCATATATGACAGAACCATTAATGTATACCTCCCAGAAAAAAAAAATGCTGCAAAATAACTGTTTAATTCCTACATTGTTTTAACACATCTTCTGATCCTGCTAAACGATTTTGTGAAATTCCTCCGAAGCCCAGGGCTAGTAAACTGCCATTCGGGCTAGTGCATTTTTTAAAATTTATGTAGTAAAACTAATGCCCATACAAATACAAATTTAAAAAGTTCAAATATCTTATTATAGTTATTATGCATTGAATATAACTACTTTCTAAGTAATGTGTGTGTGACGTTTCATGCTAACATTACCAAAAGAAATATAAAAATAATACACATAAACCCCTAAAAAGCATTTTGTTATTTTGAAAGTGGCACCAGTAATTTGAGTGTGTGAAGTTTCATTAAAAAAAATTCCAAGTCTTATCAAAATTAGGGCTGAGAAATGATTTTGACTCATTCGACCTTGAGGCCAAAAAAGGTCTATTTCTGGCCTTCCTTCTGTCACCATTTATTTCCTGCCTTAAACCATTTTTTTTTTTGTGCAAAAACAAAACAAATTGGATGACCCCAACTTGATTTCTTCCAGTGAACAGCATGTGTTTCCGTTCACCTTATTTACTATTTTTTTTAATACCGTGGAGTTTTTAAATTATCGTCTTCTGACAGCTGTTTTCAAAACATGGCCGTCTGCTTGTCAGGAATTTAGGTGACATGTCACGTGAGAAATGTACTAACATAACAATTACCAGAATGTTTTTAACACAAACACCGATACTGCATCACGTTTTTTGTAGGTAACACAACCCATTTACCGTTCTCATTATACGATTAAAAAAAACTTGTTGATATCTTATGAAAGGCAATGGGTTAAATCATCATTGCGTCATAAAACATTTTATTTTGTGTAAGTCTGCTTTAAAATGGGATACATTTAATGATGAGAATGCTGGTGTAGAGATCAAATATCCATAGGAAAATTATCCGTAGCCTTCAAAAATCAGTCTTATTTACAAGTTTTTTTTGTTGTTGTTTAGAACTATTCATGATTACGAAATTTGCACAATAAACGTGCACAAAAGTAATTTCCACCTTTGTTCGAAATCACATGGCGGTCCAAAACAGACAGAAATCACATGGCGGTCCAAAACAGACAGAGATCACATGGCGGTCCAAAACAGATAAAAAGACGGTACTTTCAACACAATTCAAATGGACGAAAGGTTCGATAATTCGATTTTCCCACTTAGTTTTTTTAAAGCCCAAATTTAAATTATTTATGCAATTAATACAAGTTGATGCATTGTTGGATAGTCATAGAAAATAATAGATTAGCATAGTAATTTGATTAGAAAGACTTGCTTTAATTTTACCACAACTGTTTTTTGTTTTTTTTGAAAGTGCACTTACTTTTCTACACAGATGCATACTGAATGCAAATATAAAGCTACCGGGTAACTCTTATACAAATTATCATCATTGTACACAGCGACAGCTGTTATAGTGGTACCACACACACAAGGAGTTGCTAGTTCCTCCCACTTGCTATTTCAGTTAGGTTGAACAATTAAAGAAGCAACATACATATTGCTGCTACTGCGCATGCCATTGAAGGAACTAAGTATGTCCTTAGGTGTTAATTCATAATTTTGCATTGCCAAAATGTTGAGATTTTACCTTATTTTCACTAGGTGATAAAAAGTGTGTTACTCGGTTTTTATCCTTGGGTTCTATAGTAAAATAAAAATCTTTGGCAGAGGAAAAAAATGATTATTTTTAAGTTTAGATTTTGAAAGATACGTATTTTGAATCAATTTGCATAAATGTGTATGAAATATGCAGGGTTTCAAAATAATCACACAGTAAATACCTTAATTTTAACAGTAAACTTGGTTGAACATCAAGGATAAAGACCGAGTTTATCACGTACCAGAATGTATTGTTATGTCTTATTTATAGGTCACTGATTGGTCAGTTTTTTTGATGATGCTCTATCAAAATTATGAATTGCATATTCAGTCGGTGCATTTCATGGATGACCACCCCTGATTCGACAATTGTAAATATTCCTCTGACTAGGGAGCGTAACAAGATCATATCGGTATATAGCTGATAAACTGTGAAAGTATAGCTGTCCAATCATGAACGTTTTGTTTTGAGGGAAAATTCGTAGATTGTACACTTAAATCCGGAGATCCGGAGACAATCATATTTTATCCGGAGATTTGGCAGGCCTGCTTTTATATCACATCTTCATAAAATTAGACGAATAAATAGCAAATTGGTTAATTTTTATGAAGAAACCCATGTAAACAGTATTCAGCACTCGGGTCTAAATTGAAGGAGTATTCGGTACTCGGCTCTGAATTAGAGAGTATTTAGTACTCGGGGACGGGAAGGGGGTGAAACACCCACAGCACAGGGATTACTTTCATTATTATTCCGAGCCTTCTCCGACCCATTCAATGCCTTTTTTCACGATTCTGATATTTCATCTGGCCTGGATATACAAGTACCTATATATATCTTTGCTGCTCCCTATTATTACACGCACTGTAGTTCAATAATGTTTACCTCCGGGTATTTCTTATTTTTATCACATCTTTTCTTTCCCGCGCTCTGTCAGTGAATAAGGAAATATTAACATATTTACCATTCATTTAACAGTGGACTCAAGCTTAAGAGACACAATAACAAAGAGATTTCTGGTATTTTACACTGGTAGTGTAGTGTCACAGGATGGCCATGAGTGGTTGGGACTGACTGAGGAAAGAATCAATGACAGTGATGCATTTAAATATGTTTAATGCAACTAGTAGACCCTATGATGACCTCTACCTAAATCCTCAATGGACGGCGTTTGGTGCTTGTCTAATAGTGAGGTTTGGTGCACCCTAGAACCTGGCTTAAACCCCCGCGGACTTTTTTTGTCACTGACTGTTCCAAGGCGGTAGCCTTTTTGTCAACCCTTTTATGTATATGATGTCATATCTTGCTTTTTATTCATCTTTGTAGTTGTTGTTTATTTCTGTGCGTGTTTTTGGTTGGCTATGGTCCCTGAATGCTATATTTCCCGTTCGACTTTTATATCTACTTAAAAAAATTAATATATATACCATTTTCAAAGATGACATTGATGACAAAAGAACGTATATATAAGACATTGATGTACTGTTCAATATTATTAAATATACTCATTACTGTCTAAATGTGACGCGAAATATGTTGCTGATGTTTCTAATTAAATCCCTCGTGAAGTTATCACCATTAGAAAAAAAACACTATGCAATTTAAATAACGCCGTGATACTGTGAATGATGATGAGCGTCTCCAGCGATAGTTGATGAATCATCTATGGTGCCTCCAATGATTGTTGATGGTCAAAAGATGCCTCCAACGACGGTTTATGACATTGTGACGACCAGATATATGCATACTTTGAAATTATTAATAAATTGGTTACCTCCCTTGTTTAACATTACTCCATTTGCTTTGTAATAACAACATAGGGATTCAGCTTTTGTTAATCAAAAAGGAACTAAGTAAGTTGTGGTCCGTAAGTTGTATGGTTACTTGTTAATTTGATAAATTGTTTGATGACTCGTGCGTGTACAAATGATTGATATACTATATTACGTTGTTTAATTAGTTTAGGGAGCCGCTAGACGCATATTACATATAAGGGTCCGATGTCATAATGTTCTGAATTATGACCATTAATAGTAGTTCAATCTTAGTGTCTCGACATCATTTTGGAATTTTGGAAGGTCTCTGAAAAAGAACACTAACATTTCCCGTTCCCGTCCTTTCTAGACAATTATAATAATAGAAGATAGTAAGTAATGTAATCATTCTGTGACTGTGTTCCGTGTAACCCTTCACAGTTCTATGACTGAACCGTAAAATGTAGTAGTTTTGACCACAGACCTAATAACAAATAGATTGGACACTACGAAAATTATCTAAATTTCACGTGGCACAGTGCGAACATTTGACAAATTATTTCCCAACTTTAAACACACATATTATGAAGAGTTTTATTGATACAAGTTTCATTCATGCCAAATACCATCACAAATTTAATTTTCTTTCCAATGATAGTATTTTCCTTTCTCTTCCATTTAGAGCAAAAAAGGAGTTTGTCGGAAACTTTGATTATGTCAAAACCTTGATTTTTAAGAGAAAAGCGAAAAATGATGACATTTTTAACTTTAAACATATTTTTTATACAATTCTTACTTTCAAAATAAACATAAATTAGTATATTAATACCATTTTGCTATTCACTATGAGTCGTTTGAATGTATTCTCATCAAAATCAGTGAATAATTGAGAGAGGAGATAGAAGGAAAAATTAAGGTGCCACGTGATATTTTGGTTACTTCATTGGTTGAGATAGGAAGTTTCCTATCTGTTTATTAATATGTCTGTG
This sequence comes from Cyrtodaria siliqua, assembly GCA_037043455.1. Classification (NCBI taxonomy): domain Eukaryota; kingdom Metazoa; phylum Mollusca; class Bivalvia; order Adapedonta; family Hiatellidae; genus Cyrtodaria; species Cyrtodaria siliqua. The sequence continues at coordinate 20,959 of JAWPHD010018364.1, read as the reverse complement.
TTTTGACTCAGCTCAAGTTACATGCTAATCAGCTTGTTTTTCGCCTAATAGACGGATAGAGAAGATATAGTACTATCTTTTTAAAAAAGGGAAGGTCAGAATCATAATACACACTCGTTTTTCTGGACTGTTTTTAAATACCATGATACCGGAAATTTATTTCAGCGATCGCGTAAAACATGCATTATTCTTCGTTTTTGCAACATTGGCTTACCCAAATATGCCGTACCGGCTTAAATCAATTATCGAAATTCGCAGATTGTTTGAACAGTTACAGGACTGACCCGAGAATCTCTGTTTATTGAGGATCTCTATATTTCATACATGTAGTTAACTGATCACAGAGCAATAAAATACCCATTTTCGCACAGCAGGGCATCAATTATCTGGCAGCAGATAGGCACATTCAAATAGAGATAATGCATTGATATATACTTCTAACATTTAATTCTGCATGTACAAAGTTTTAGCTCATTAGCAGGCATTTTAGGTGATGTATTGCCATTTTATTGACCTCATGCTGGCTCTGTCGTAATGGTAACCTGTGATTTCGCTGGTTTGAGAAAAAATAGTTTTCTTTTTTGGCAACTGTCATTTTGTTCTTATTTTTCATTTTTCTGATTTTATAAATGCTCAGCAACCCGTATCAAATTTAACCCTTTATAATAATAATGTTTCATAAAATGTTGTTTCTTGGTCTTTCGTCTTTCCATAACGGTTACATCTGGCGATTTATGTGTAGAAATGTTGAAAAAGAGCATCACATATTAATATTAGAACCATGTTAAATACATAATCCGCCTATTTTAATAAGGTTGTGTGGTCAAGTGGTTTAAATCGTGGATCATAAGAACTTATACACTGAGCAAAAATAGAAACGTCCCCAACTTTACCCATAGATTTAGACACAATCATATTATATTTTATTTAATCTTATATGCCAATACCTTTGTTAAAGGCCAGCACTGTCATGAAAACAATTTGAATCAAACTTGTGGGCAAACTCATTCCCCTTGATTTGGTTTAAACAGCATTTCCGGGTATTGTGGTTAAATTTTGAGTTAACACAGTTTTGTTATATTGAAATAAACAGGGAGTGACCTCATCAGCACAAAAACAGATCTTTTCACTCATTTTTGCGCCATACAGCTTTCAAGAACGAATATTTTCAGATTACCTCCCTTTATAATAAAACATAGTGATTTCGCTATTTGAATAAAACATGTTTTAGCAGCAACAGAAAAAAATTGGTTTTTGATGATTATTAATATTGATCAGAATGGTGGAGTGATAAGTTTTAAATGATGAAATTATATCTAGATTGGTGTACAAAGTGTAACAAAATCAACCCTATGCAAATCACAGCTTAAAAGGGGGACGTTTCTATTTTTGCTGAGTATAGATGAAACCTGACGCTTATTGCCCATTTTATGAAGAACTTCTCTCCTGAATTTAAATCACCAACATAAATTAATCCCAGATTTTTCATAAGTTTTAGCACACTACTGTTTAACGTGATCTTTATCGGCAATACGTCAAGAAGTTAAACGGCTGGAAATTTATGTGGTCCTGCCTTAATTCCATTAAGCGATGGGAAAGCTTATATTAACAGGATTTTATAACGGATATTTCGACAATACAAACATTGTTTACTGAAAATGTGTGATAACCTGTTAAAAAATACGTAATTAATGTTTTAATTTTACAATATGCAATCTTTTTAAGCCGAAATTAAGGTTTTATTTCGTACTGACCCCATCCAACAAGAAGGGATTGGATAGGGTATGAACGTTAATACTCGGACCACGTAATGTATGTATGTAGCGGTGCAGGCACTAGAAGCAGAAATAAAACGGGATTTATAAGGTTGTTTGCGAGTAAAAAAACCATAATTCTCGTTACATTTAGCTGGAGTATACGAATTAGTGCTCCTGAGTTCCAAAAATAAAACATTGTCGTAATGTATGCATCAACAATATATACATTGTTTTCTGTTTTATCACCAGGAACCAAAACAAATTTGTTGTGAACTTCTTGGATTACCGATTTCAAATTGCGAAACGAAAATCTTGGTCTCAAAGACGTGGCATCACTAAATGCAAAAGTTTTTTAAAAACAAATTAACTTTTTATTATCAGTGCTGAGCAGCAAATGATGACTTGTCGGTGTTAAACCTGTAAGTGAAACACCTGTTGCTGCGCACGTGCAAAGTAAGGAACACGTTTTTCATGTTTGGACGCATGAATAGACCGGCGATTTTGAAAACAATTATCCGCAATGAAATCGTGATAATCATGTGTAAAACTTACAACATGTATGCTAACAAAACAGATATTCAAACAAATAAAGTGTAAAGTTTTCATTTTGGGTCAGTGTATATATTTTTTTAATTTGATTTAAAAAAAAATATTTTTTTTTGATATATTTTCATTGATTGTTGTTTGATTTTTTTATTGATGTTTTACATTTTTTTTTTTTTTTTTTTTTTTTTTCAGTATTTTTTTTAGTATTTTTTTTTTTTTTTTTTTTTTTTTTCATTTTCTTTTTGTTAACTGTGTTGGATTTGACGAAACTTAACAGGCAGCTATGCTTTCTAGACAGCACCTTGCCATTTACCCCAAATTTCTTGTCGGCGCTTCTCCTCCTTGTTGGATTTCGACGAAACTTGGCAGGAAGCATCGGTAAGATGTCTAGTTGTGCATATCTTGCTTTTGTTCCAGTTCGCTGATTTTTGACGGAGTTATGGCCCTTGAACATTTTTACCTTAAACTTCTTGTTTCTTTACGTAAGGGGTACCACGCGGCGACTACAAAATTGTGAGGATTTTTACATGTTATCGCTTTTTTACTTAAAAGTAAGCGTGATGACATATATATTTTTCTATGACATCACATTTGTTGAAATTCCCCGATTTGATAAATGTATAAATAAAGAGGGGTCGTCGAGTCAGATTTTTATCAAATAAACTTTTAAAGTTTATAGAAAGTATTAAAATTACGGCGTCTTTTAATACTTTTCTTTAAAATGACGTTGACGTCACGAGTTTTGACGTGCGACGTTTACTTTGTATTATTATTGTTAACTTATTCAAGATCGTGTGTTCATGTTATTCATTTTTTATCTGATCTTTACCGTATACGAGCTGTTTTAGCCAGTAGAGCGTCCACAGGCCTTGGGCTTCTTGTTTTTACTAACAGCAGTTTAGACAATCCACTATGTGGACTTGCCAAGAAGTTGGTGAAGCACTCATTTCCTTATTAGATAATATTTTCCTCAGGTTTTTAACTACCGTTGATATACGAATTGTCGGTATCCCTATGGGTACGAACTGTGCACCCCTTGTCGCAGATTTGTTCTTGTATTGCTATGAAAGAGATTTCATGTTGAGTCCTTCACCAGATACTCAGGCAGATGTTATTGAAGCCTTTAATGACACCTCTCGGTATCTGGATGGCATATTGAACATTGACAATATTTGCTCTGCTACAATGGTTAATACCATCTATCCTAAAGAACTTCAACTCAACTAAGCTAACATTTCTGATACTGTCGCTTCTTTTCTTGATTTACATCTCTATTGAAAATGGTGAATCTATGACAAGAGAGATGAATTTAATGTTGATATTGTTAATTATCCCCACTTATATAGGGATGTTCATTACTGTTCCCCGAGCTACTTCTAATGGGTTCTACTTTTCTCGACTTGGTCGTTTTTCTAGAGCTTGTAGATGTGTTGATTCGTAATTTGTGCTCCATGGTCGAATGGTTAACGACGTTGCGTTGTAAACCGTCGCCTCTCAACGCTGCGGGTTCGAATTCCACTGGGAGCTCGACTTGTAAGTGAGGAAGTGTCGATTCTTAAGGATGGCTGGAGGTGTACAGTACTTAACTGGTTCTACCCAGGAAAAGAGTGTGGTCTGCCTCCACCACAAAACATCGACCGTCATATATAACCTTGCATGTGTTGAAAATGACGTAAAACATCATACAAAGTGTATAACTTTGAAGCTACTCCAGCAGGACTACCATTACCGTACACTTCGAACGAACTATAGTGTGTCTTTAAAGAAACTAATCCGCCAAATAGCGGCTAAATTACACCACAAAACTGTTTATCAAAACTCCTCTGTTCAGGTGTTCAGGTGTTCAGGACATTTAATAATGTATACGTGCCTGTTAAAAGTGTAAGTTTATTCAATGATTCTTAAATTAACCATGGTTGAGTATGCGTAAAATTTATTATGAATTGGTAACTCTTAATTCGACGCTCCAGTGTTGGGGTTTTGTCTGCCTGGTTAAAGCCGTGTCTATAGAGTTTGGATTCTCAAAATATGTAAGTTTTATATATACTTTGTTGTCAGTAGGTTTAGGAATGGTGTACATGTTGTAACTTTTGGCTGTCGTTGGCAGGATTGCTACTTTTAAAACATAATCAATATTGCATATTTATGTTCATGTTTTCTGTCGTTTAAAATGACGTCTTACTTGACGCCATATGGCTTTGCAAGAGGTCTTGATAGGAAACTGAAGTTGAGTGTCGCCAAACTGTGTAATGTTGAAAGGCAAAGAAAACAAATTACTTTTTCTTGCAGTAGGAACTATTACAACGGTCGGAAATGATTTAGAAATATAAGGAATATAAAAGTTCATTGTAAAATCCGGGTCGTTGTAAACTATATATAACGAAGAATGCATTTTCCTCACATGAAAATATTGCTTCACTTGGTTTCTCCAAATAACATTACGTGGCCATGACCGAGAATTGGTCTGACCGAGAATTGGTCATAAACGGTTTACCTATATAGCATGTTATATACGCAAAGAAAGATGCACCTGTCAAGGATGAAACCTCTATGTATTGTGCTTGCAGTAGTAGTTAATTAATTATACCATAAAATAAAAACTGTTTGACATAATGGAGACATCACAATTATTAGTTGCATATCCCACCACATGGAATGCTGCATCTATACACTAAAGAAAACCATTTTTTTTGCAATATCTACACAAAACGTATTTCATATAGCAGTAAAACGCACATTTATTTTAGTAATGAATCCATCCAAAAACAGGAACCGTCCAGAAAAAAAAAGACAGAAAACATTGTATATAATGTTGGTGTCACAATTGTAAAATGGAAACAATATGCTTTCTCCGTATCTGTCGGTCACCGGTCACAGAGGCTGAGATTCTGACATGGTCTGGTCGGTTATGGTACACAGGAAGCAAATCACTTTTGTATTCATGTCTGGTGTCTTACTGTGGTAGAAAGAAGTTCCCAACTATATAATCCCTAACCATTTTGTGATAAAATGCATGTTTGAGTATTTAAGGTATTTTTTTTCTGGCTGAAATGACTTGATTGACTTGTTGTGAACGCTAAGAACCATTTGAATGGCTGTATGATGATTTAATTTATCAACGTGAACGTTTTGAAAGTGAAAGTAGAATACATGTTAGAGGTGTCGAATGAATACAGTTTGTTCACGGCGTCAACAAAGATGAGAATTTTATTTTCTTAAATGCAACATGACCCCTACTTTTCTCAGCAGTTTTCTAGAGAAGAAGAATATGTAAGTAAATTTTATTTTGAACTTCATTTTTTAAAATGACGAACTAGAAAGCTTGAAAAACATTGTATGTAGGATTCAGTGTTGTTTTTATTTACTTCCGGTACACCATATCTCATTCTTCCACAGCCTTTGTATGGTGCTGTCGGTCGGTAGTATACATGCTTTCACAACAGTTTCCAACCAGGTTTGCACGTACATGTTTGAGTAAACAGTATTCGGGAATGTTTACATTATGTCCTAGTTACGATACGAAGCCTTGTTTTATACATATTATTTGATCGAGCGGTTATCAACATTCATACCCAATCCAACTCCTTCTCCAAGAAGCGAAAACGGGAATGGCTGGGGTATGAAATAAAAGCTTAAAAGGCTTAAAAAGTTTGCATATTGTAAAATTAAAGCATTGTATAGGTAATTTTAAACAGGTTATCTTATCGCACTTTTTATCCGTTATAAAATCCTGCTGATATAATCTTTTCAGTCGCTTAATTGAATTAAGGCGGGACCACGTAATGGGAGCCTTTGGAAGCAACGAAAACAAACAAAAGAGAAGTTTACATAATCAAGTTGGAGTTTTAATAAATCATGTTCATGTACGTTTACATAACAACGTCTACATCCAACTTAGATAAGACACTACAATTAATGTTATTCCAAGGTTATATATTTTCCTCAGATTCTCAAAACGTCGTGTGTTTTTTTTCCTTATTACTCCACAAGTACGCAAAAAAACAACAACGAAAAAGTCAGCGTCGTGAAATGATTCGTTATTCTGTAGAGTAGTGTGATACATTTTTAACCCATTTCTGCATTTGCGCATTTCTGTCTCTCCATTGGATTGTTTAATATTGTTTAAGAGTTTAATGTGTCTTTGTTTCCGACAAGGAATATTAGGTTCTTTCTTCTTTGGTGAATATTAAAGCGATGCTAAATTGTACACATAGTATGGCAAGCCAATTGTCCAATAATTACGTGAACCCAGGAAAGCATTTAAATATACGAGGGGGGAACTTTTTTATACTTCCCGTGACGTCACAATCGTGTAACAGTAAACCTTGTTTACCGGCGAACATTAAAAATTGCTTCACGCTAAGGGTATGGGCAATTTATACAGGAGTGTAAACGTGAGGTATAATAATATTATTTGTTTACCATGTCTAATATAATTCTGTATTCGTGGGGCTGTTCCACAGATCGCATACATAAAGTGCAGGAGTGGTAACTACGTGTTGCAAATGCTAATCGTGGTCAGAGATTTTAACACCGATTGACGAACACCGAGTCCAATCATTTCGTGAAGCGTATTTTGACCTTTGCCATTTATTCCTTTGATCAACATCTTGGGTATATATTCGATACTTGACATTTTGTCTGTGACTATATTACCACGACTGGTCCTCTATAGTGCCATATGGCTAGACAGAAAAGATCCAAGTTAAACTGAAAGCGCTTTTGTACCTTCCTTCTAGAATTCTAGTCTTTCGTCTCTTCTTTTCTAGTGTTTCATTTCGTTCCTCTCTAAGGCATGTAAGATAAAAAAACAACGTCATTCTTGTTCTCATCTTCTTCGAGGTTTCTATCCCAGTATGACTTAATATGATGCGTAAACGGGACTTAGCGAGGTTGTGTACGGGACTTAGCGAGGTTGTGTACGAGACTTAGCGAGGTTGTGTACGGGACTTAGCGAGGTTGTGTACGAGACTTAGCGAGGTTGTGTACGAGACTTAGCGAGGTTGTATAACATCTGTAGGCATTTAGGCCTTATTGCCCACTGACCGTTCCAAGTCGATAAACCTATGTTAACCACTCTTTATGTTATGTATTGTCCTTTTCATTGACTTTTCAAATATGCTCATTTAATTCGGTTTGTGATGCAGTGCGGACCTACAGTGACATTGTGTTTAATTGCTGTGGTTCCTGTAGGACCGTGTTTTTGTTAAAATCCCAATTCTTTCATTTCCTTCTGTTCATTAAATGTTCATATCATTGCTGATTTAGTTTTATGATCTCTTCTGATTATTACGTTAAACATTTTGTACAAGTAATAATAATAATAATAATAATAGTAATGAAAAAATGCTTTAATATTTTGTTGCAATGTCAGATCTCATGTTACTTATATGGACGATATTTATATTTGGATCTATGCAACTGTAATAACCGTTACATATCACGTGTGCATGAATGCGCGCGCTTTCATTACATTAACCAATCAGAAATCCGTTTCGAGTATACAAGCGAGTGCTGCCAAAGATTAGCATCATTTCTATTTTACTTCACTGGATTTAGGTTCTGTTGCGGGTATCGTATACTATTTTGTTGTGTCTAGCTTATTTCGTTTTCCTTTTTATTCGCCCGTTTGTAAATTTTTTCACGAAGGGGAAATCGGATTGGTTTCCGCTGCTTCTAAGAGAACGGCTGTGTACAGTGCAATGAGTTCATATTTGCTGTGTATATATATCTTGGTAAAATCAAAACCTTTATTGATTTTATCATAAATAAGTCAAAGGTCAAGACGTTAAACAGGAATTTTCTCAGACAAAAATTAAAAAAAGAAGAAGAGATTTTACTGTACATTTTGACATTCTGTTTAGGTCATTGTAGCCTGTAAAATGTGTGGTGGGGTATCTGTAGATAAATCTCAATACAGCCACCTATTATTCAGTAAACAGCAGTCATGTTTTACAGGGCACAACATAGCCAACATGAATAATGTATTTACACGAGAAATAAAGGCCAGCATTAGGAAAATCCAGTGTGATGCTTAGAATAAGGAAAGTACTTAACTTCATCATCAATTAACAAGTCATAAACTCATGTGATGTCAATATTAATCCGCTAAGTAAAATGTCCAATTTTTTTTTCTTGATTAAAGTTTTATTCAAAGATATATACGAATCAGTAGTGTTATTACACACTGCTCCGTTTGCCAGCGATCATCGAGCCTTAACTATGTTGTGTTATTACTTACTGTTCGTTTGGCCAGTGATCATCAAACCCAATATGTGCGGCTTTAAAATAAAATATCGCTAAAGCCGCTGCTAGAGGGGTTAGTGAAAGTGGTTGCTTATTTTGTATTTATTTTTTCATCTTCTGATAACCCATTTATTCAGACATCTTAATACATATTATCTGATACATATAAACAGAACATGCATATTAATATGTAAAGGTTAAAGGGACACTGTCCGTAACTTTTAGCTTATAAAACACACAATAATTATGTTCGCAAACATTACACACTAAACATTATTGAATATTTACTAATTAAAAGCAATATTGTTTAACGGAATTCAATCGCGGTACAAAAAAAAGCAAATCCGCTTTGTGCGTTTGAACTCGCAGCCCAAACTAAAATTACACTCACCGTAATAATAGTGTGTGTGAGCGTAAAGTGGTCGACAACGCTCCCGTCTGAGCTAAGCGGGCTATACATATTTCGCAATACATACTGTGGTCAAAACCTAATGCGCTAATGGAAGTCACGTGATCGCAGAAAAGGTAAATATTGTGGGTCCCACTTTATTTACATATAATAATTAAAACTTTTTTTTTTAAAACTCACGAATGTATTCCTACATACTTCTTAGGGTCTATCCTCATGTTTTCATGTATACATATCACTGAATAAAAGTCAGCCAGTTATTTGGTTATGCTCAATATCTGCTTACTTACGGACAGTGTCCCTTTAACAATTTATAGAATGAGTTTCGATATGTTTTTTATATATATTATAAATATGTACCAAATTAAAATAAAAAATATATAACGATATATAATATACATGTACATATGGGGAACAGAAGACAATAAGTTTTATGAAGTTGAATATATATATGTTCTCTTAGATGGGCAATTTTTTATTCATATCAAGTCCATTTTAGAAATGTGTGCATTACCTCTACTAAACAGACCCAATAACACGAGTCTGCTACTTTCTTCTTTTGTTTGACGAGTCTGCTACGTTCGTTCTTTCAATGGATCCCCTTTTCAGTATGTATTAATACCAGACGACATACCACACCATTACGGCATATATATTCAAATTTACAGTTTATAGCGTAAAAGTACAGATTAGTTTGAGTATGACGCTTTGCAATCTTGTCTTTTTGTTTGTATTGTTAGTCGAGGTCATGAAACGTCGAAATTGGAAACACGTTTATATCTTCTTCTTTTCTTCATTTTATCAATTAATACGCAACACATTATTGTACGGTGTACAAAACGTATAGTTTATACATTGCATATATATGATAATTTATGTATATGTTTGGTCAAAATCAGAATGTATTGTCAAAGTAAACGTTATCCTGAATACTAATTTCTATAATAACATTTGATATCTCTCTCTCTCTCTCTCTCTCTCTCTCTCTCTCTCTCTCTCTCTCGTTCGTGCAGACATGTGGATATATAGTATAATTTATTTCATTCAGGTAATAAACTCACATTTTCCTTCCCCAGCAGTCATAGATCCGTATCAGATACGTTTATCTGTATATGCCTGTATATGCATAAATCAAAGTGTGTCGCAATGACTGTGTATGCATAATAAAGTGTGACGTATCTCTACTGATAACCAGATGTTGTTTATTATTTCAGGTAAACTGACCATGTATACTCTGTCCTGACTTATATTAGGCCAGTCCAATCATAGATTAGAGCAATTGGCCGGTAGAGCGCAATCTGTTAAAGCAGTGGTGAGATCTTTAAGGCGATCACATTTTCCCAGTGTAAGGTTATTGTGACTCTTCAACATGGCTGAGGATCCTCGTGGCAAGATTCAAACTGGTAAGTCATGCCTTTTAATTGTGTTGACCGAACGTTCCATGGCGGTAGCCCTATTGTCAGCCTTTTTAGCACGACTATCCGAAGAATAAGAGAGCTTATGTAATCACCCCGGCGTCGGCGTTGGCGTCGTCGGCGTCCCACATCAAGGTTTGCGTGTAAGCTGTGTTTAAAAGTCTATGTCTCTTACATTTCTTATCCTAGCACAACCAAATTTGTCCATGGGCTTCCTTATAACATTATCTTAAGGACTGCATCAGCAATTTTAGTTCCTGTAACCCATGGGCTCCCATGGGCTCCCATGTAATCCAAATTATGATGGCCCATCAAATGTGTCCCATTTCACATCAAATTTTGCATGTAAGCTGTGTTTACAAGTCTATATTTCTTACATTTCTTATCCTAGCACAACAACTTTGGCCATGAGCTTCCTTATAGCATTATCTTAAGGGTTGCTTAAGTAATTTTGGTTCCTGTAATCCCTGGGCTCCCATGGAACCCAAATTAAAATGTGTATATTTCACATCAAATTTTGCGTGTAAGCTGTGTTTTCAGGTCTATATCTCTTACATTTCTTGTCCTAGCTCAACTAAATTTGGGAATTGGTTTCGTTATAGTATGTTGTAAAGGGTTGCGTAAGTAATTTTGTCTTCTGCAAATTCTGGGCTCCCATGGAACCCAAATTGTGATGGCCCATAAAATGTGCAATAAAGGCAGATCTAGGTTTGCATGTAACCTGTTGTAAATATCTATAATTCGGATTTGGTATTTCTTATAGCATTATGCATCTATTCATACTTCACCCATATTGGGGCTCCTCCTTCCCGCCCCCACCCGCCACCCCCACCCACGCTTTTTTTAACATTTCTGTGTTGTTTTGGTCAATTCTTACACATATAGTTATGTGCCCCCACCCACTCCCCCCGCCCGCACACCCCCAATTCTTACACATAGCTATGTTGCCCCAGCACTCGATTTTTTTTTATACATATTTCTGTGTTGTTTTGGTCATTTTTTACACATGCCCCCACACCCCTCTGACTCCCCCCAATCGAAACTATGTATTTTTATTTTTTTACATATTTCTGTTTTGTTTTGGTCAAGTCTTACACATGCACACACACACACACACACAACTAGATTCTTGATTTTTTTCTGATTTTTTTATTTTTACATATTTCTGTGTTGTTTTGATCCCCTAACCATACCACACCCCATCACCACCACCACCCGAATGTATTTTTGTTTTGTTTATATCTGTGTTGTTTTGTTTTATCAGTTTATCAATATAAATGTATTTTTTTTCTTCATATATCTGTGTTGTTTTGTTTTATCAGTTTATCAATATGTTCCCCCACACCCAACCCCACCCCACCCCACCCCCACCCCACCCCACCCCACCCCCACTCACAACCATCCCAACACCCCATCATCATCACCCCCACCCGAATTTTGTTTTTGTTTTTTTACATGTCTGTGTTGTTTTGTTTTATTAAATCTACACCTATATCAATGATGCGCCCCGTCCTGCCCCCATTGGTTAATGGGCTCCCCTCACATGGAGGACAGGGGGAGTTGCCCCAAATTTTACTATAATTTGTATGAGATTCTAACAATAATTTTATATCGGCCCGAGTTTCTATATCCGTCCCGCCCCCAACCCCACCCCACATTGTTTAGCCTTGTTTTCTGATGGTATATACTGACTATATAATTTTTTATTCTCTGAAAAATTCGAATAGTTGAGCTGCGCTGTTCTCCGTCAGCTCTTGTTATGTTTGTGATCTCATATCTTGCGTTTTATTCGTCTTTGTAATTATTGTTTCTATGCGTTATTTTTGGGTTGACTGTGGTCCTTGAACGCTACATATTCTGTTTGACTTGTATAACTACATTTGTCGATGTAACCCACTGCTTACAGAAGTCTCCAATTGGCATGCTTTGTTGACAGTTTAGGACAAACAGTTCTCAGAAACTATCCTATTGAGTCTCTTTCTCAATTCGACTGTTTACTGGCTCAGAATAGTTTGATCACAGCAGCAATGTGTACCTCAGTAGCCGCATAATGTTACCCTTGCCCTTTTTTCTACCTTTAATTATTTAGCTGTTAAACAAAATATTATAACCACAACAGTTTATGAAAAACGGGCCATATATGTAATATGCTTCGGGGGTTGTCTGTCCGTTAGTTAACAATTATATATTCCGGACAATAACTTCGAAACCATTAAACCCACGCTCATAAAACGTCTTAGGTACATCGTCCTATGTGAGAAAAACTATTGATTTTGGTGTTAATAGGTCAAAGGCTAAGGTCGACGTGACCCTATATTGGTTGCGCATGCGCGGAAAGTGGAAGATCGCTCTCTTGGTGCTCTCGTTATTTCTGTTTTTTTAGTGTGTGTAAGCTCACAAGGTTCCCTTTCCGGCAAATTTTCATTACTTTAACATAGAAACCCTACCCTTTATGATGTAATTATGTATTGTTTTGCATAAATTATCTGTTTTCCTTTTTTCACCATTTGATATCCTAAATGACCTTGACCCCTATCAGCTGTTGTGATATATCCCAACATGCCTCAGCAAAATGTAAACATCCGCCATTTTTCACTGTGAAAGGTATGTTGCACATTACTGAGATATTGTTAGCTTCAGTTTTATTACTGAATGTAGCCTTTAATCATGAAGATAACTGCCTACACCTTTTCAAGAGTGATGGGACGGCCGACCTGTCACGGTTACAGTTTAGTCAAAGTCCGACACTGTCAATCTGCACACAGTTCATATCAACTCTAAGATGCACCCGGTCAAAAGCGGACGGTCCTGTCTGTCGGAAGAAGTTAGTGCTAATATACTTGTGCAGCCTTCTTTTGGCCCAGTCCTATGCTCCGGAGCCAAATCCCGGCCCCAGACCAGTGAAGTTCCCTTGTGGAATTTGCAACAAAGCAGTTAAGTGGAGCACACCAGGAACCTGCTGTGATTCCTGCGACATCTGGTACCACCAAGAGTGTATGGGTATGTCTGATGCAGTCTACTATGGTATGAAAAACATCAGCTGGGAATGCTTCCAGTGTGGTGTACCAAACATATCCACCGGCATCTTCGACACAACCATCCTTGAGTCATCCAACTCTTTCTCACTTCTGAGTAACTACACACCAGCCTCAGACCATGATATTAGCTTTAACTATCCCACAGCCACATCTTCACCAACCAAGCAGCAAGCTGATAAGTCCCCACCAAAACGGAGAGACCTCCCTATGCGAGTTGTCATCCTAAATTGCCAATCTGTTAAGACTTGCGGTAAACCTGCCCAGCTAAACAACCTGATCTCTTCTCTACAGGCCGACATCATTATTGGCAGTGAATCATGGCTTAACCCGAATATAAAATCCACAGAGGTTTTTCCACAGGGTTTCCAGTATTAACGCCGAGACAGACCAGATGGTAAAGGTGGTGGAGTGTTTTTACTAATATCAGACCAGTATGAGAGTAATGAACCAGAGGAGCTGAAGGTGACCGACAACGACGACTGTGAGCTGGTTTGGGCCAATATCAAGGTTACGGGAAGTAGTGACCTATACGTCGGCTCCTTCTACAGACCACCGGTCAAGACAAATCCAGAGTACCTCGCCAAACTCCAGTCATACATAACAAGAATACCCACAAACAACGGGGCCCATTTATGGCTTGGTGGAGACTTCAATCTAGCAGATATTAACTGGGAAGACGAGAGTGTAAAGCCTTACTCCAGCCATGGAACTCAATGCAACCAGTTACTGACTCTGACAAAGGATGCTTTTCTCGACCAAGTCGTAGAAGAACCGACTCGCATTACAGAAACAACTGCGAACATACTTGACCTTTTCTTCACGAACAATCAGACACTCATTAACAAGATTGAGGTGATTCCCGGGATTTCAGACCACGAAGCAGTCTACATAGAATCCAGTCTTCGCCCAATGAGAGTCAAGGTACCACCAAGGAAAGTCAACGTGTATAAAAAGGCCAACTACGATGGGATGAGGGAAGAACTTAGAGCCATAGAAGAAGACTTTGTCAGCACATCCAGTACCAAGGACATTGAACAACTTTGGACTGAGTTCAAGGAAAATATCCACACACTGATGGTAAAATATGTTCCAACCAAGTTGCTGCGAGGAAACAAGACCCACAAACCTTGGATCGACAAGAAGGTCAAGACCCTCATACGCAAAAGGAACAAGCTGTTTGCGAGGAAAGCAAAGTCCAAGTGTGCCAAAGACATCAGGCTGTACAGAGAGACAAAGACTAATCTTCAGAAAGCAGAGAGACAGTCATACTGGAGGTACATCGAGACAATCATTGATGTCGGAAACACAGCAGGCCAAGAGGACAGACCCAACAAACAGAAACGGTTCTGGTCCTACATCAAATCCCTGAAGAAGGACAGCAGCGGAGTAGCCCCACTGAAAGAAAATGGGAAGTTATACGCCGATGCCAAAGACAAGGCTGACATACTCAACCGCCAGTACCAGTCAGTATTCACCAATGAGGACATAACTGATATGCCAACACCAGCAGGGGCACCATTCACTCCAATGTCAGACATAGTGGTCACCATAGAAGGGGTTGCAAAGCTCTTAAAGAAGATGAACCCAAGCAAAGCCTGTGGACCCGACCAGCTTCCTGCAAGGATCTTAAAAGAACTAGCCAATGAAATCGCACCATTCCTGACGGTCATATTCCAAAGAAGTTTTTCCAAACTTTCATTCTAAACCCTGTCCCAGTTGATTGTTTGTTAGGTTCTAGTGATTCTCAGTGCTATGCTGGTTGGGTGAATTCCCAGGGGCCGCTACGGTAGCCAGACAGGATTGATGATGAAGGCCTATCACGCAATTAGCGACTAAGAATATCTTTCTTCTACCTTTCCTATCCATTTTTACTCATTTTTTCTTCTCACTTTAATTCATTGTTAAGTATACTTGATATTAATTAATGCGCAACCAACCCGCGTTGTAATCGTCAATTGTGACGGAAACGTGTACCATACAGATATATGGAAATATGCATTCCGTGCATCCAAACTCGTGAAACTTCCTATGTGCATTGCACTGGGTAAGAGGAGAAATCCTGCTGATTTTTTTAGTCAGAATGTCAAAGGTCGAGGTTCGCATGGAACATTGACTTATAAGTATATACGCATTTCGCACGATAACTTCGAAAGCAAAACATCCATGCTCATGAAACTAAATAGATGCATTGCACTGCTACGTAAGAGGAGGAAACCTGTTGATTTTCGGGTTAGTATGTCAAAGGTCAAGGACGCTATGACCTTGTGAGAAAATACACATTCCACGTGATAACGTAGAATGCAACACACCCATACTCATGAACAATTATAGTTACATTGCCCTGGGTAAGAGGTGGAACACTATAGTTTGTGGGGTACGTCACTTCAAGTTCAAGGTCGAAATAACTTTTAAACTTTAAAAACTTTGTTCTTTGTTTCTGTGTGTGTTTGTGGTTGACTGTCGTCCTTGAATGCCACTTTTCCTGTTCGATTTTTATGTCTATATTCATAGATACATATCCCTTGGTGAGAGATGGAACCCTATGGCCTTTGGGGTCCGTATGTTCAAGGTTATTATGCCCTAATGTGACAATATGCATTCCACGTGATAACTTCAAAAGCCTAACACCCATTTTCATAAAAAAGCCTAACACCCATTTTCCTTGTCAGAGGTGTACCGTTGTTACTTTTGGGCTCACTGGTCCAAGGGTCAAGGTTCCCTTAACAGCATATGGGCAGACATGTTCCAAGTAATAACTCTGGGAGTCTACCACTAACACTCAAAACACTTAATCGGTACATTGACATGGGTGAAAGGAGGAATACTGTCGATTTTGGGGTAAGCATGTCAAAGGTCAAGGTCGCCATTCTCTTATATATACAATACGCATTTTGCGCAATAACTTCGAACGGGCCTGAGTGAGTGAATACACCCTGTCGGTTTTGGGATCAGTAGGTAAAAATGAATTTCGCCATAACCTTACTTCTATATACGCATTTAACGTAATAATTTAAAAAAACATAACCCCCAAACTCATGGAACGTCATAGGTACATTGCCCAATTGAAGTGGAGGAACCTGTTGAATTTGGGGTTAGTAGGTCAAAGGTCAAAGACATCATGACGTTATAGGGAAATACACATTATGAGCGATAATTTCAAAGGAACACACACACACTCTTGACACTTTATAGGTACATTGCCCTGGGTGAGTGGAGGAACCCTGTTGTTTTTGGGGTCAGTTAGTTAAAGGTCAAGATTGAAATGATCTTTTTGGTAAAACACATTCTATATAATCCTGAAAGCATGACACCCACACTCATGACACTTCATAGGTACATAGGTGGAATAGGTGGGAATTAAATCCTATTGTTTTTGGAGTCAGTAGGTTAAAGGCCAATGTTGCAATGACCTCATGAGCCAATCTACATTCTGCGTGATAATTTCGAAAGCATATGTTGCTGCTGGCCAGAGCTGGAGCCCTCTTAACTTTAGGGTCACTTGGCCAAAGCTCAAGGTCCCTTTTCCTCATATGGGTATACATATTCCAAGCATATACGCTATGTGTATATACATACACTCATGAAACGTAATAGGCACAGTGACGCTGGTGAGAGAAGATTGGGATTATTAGGTCAAAGGTGAAGGTCACCACGAGACCATAAGGACATACGCATTCCACATGATATTTGCGGTATAACAACCACACCTATTAAAGTTCGTAGGTGCATTTCCCCGAGTTTTAGATGTGGAATGAATGTTATTGCAAACAATTGGTTCAGTATGTCATCAAGGTCACATATGACTGAAATGACCGAATCCTGAGAAGGATCCCTATTGATTTAATGGTTAGTAGTTCAGATGTCAAGGTCACCATACATTGATCATGAACATATACTTTTACCGGCTGTTATTCATGAACATCTTAACATCTAATACAAATAGTTCTCTTGGTAAACAACAATCCCTATCATTTATTTTTGTGAGAAGGTCAAAGGTCAAGTTTATTTTGACCTGACGCCTAGAAAATGCTTTGAACATACACATCATACAAAAAGGGCGTTTAATGCCGGTTAGGCGGCGCCCTTGTTTATAAATTTATTATATGGCATGTATACTGAATCGTAAAAGAAACGCAACACGGGTACTTCCGCTATATATTGTTTGTACTGCACACTTAATTCCACATAATATTCCAAAGTAATTCCTAGATGTTTTGTGAAAAAACAGTTGCAGTCAATTAGAGAAAGGACACAATGGTGATGTTGTAGGCGTTTTAATCACACTACACCTTGTAACAAGAACTTCATAAATGTTAAAGTTGCTCTTTGAAAAACTGAGCTAGTTCAGTAATGTATTTAACGTAAAGAGTTTGTAAATTTTTTCATCCTAAGTTTGCGCACATGCTTGAGCCAAACGCGTACTCTGCCAATAATGAAACTTTGGAATACTATTTGCTGTATTATGTGTTGTTTTAGCATTTTTTTCCCGAAAGGAAAGATCTTACATAGCCATTTACCATTCGATTAACAGCAGCATATATTACATACAATATATAGAGAATATTATGTCAGTGCCTTTTACTATCAAGTTTATTAGGCGAGGCTTAGAAAACGAAGAATGGCGAGGCTCTCTGCGTTTTCGTGCCGAGCCTAATAAACTTGATAGTAAAAGGCACTGACATAATATTCTATTTATCATGTAGATTATCAATATTTTCTCTATGAATTACTATTATTACCTATTTCTCAGAATGGTACGCTTATCGAGGACGTCGCCATGTTGTTTTTTTTTGTTTGTTCAGGCAAAGTTACGTGCAATAAACGCCGAGGGATTTCGCATTGATTTGCTTTATTGGTCAGTGCCTAATTAAAGCAAAATTTAATAGGTCACCCCTTTACTAGGCAGAAAAGTTCATATCTGCATGATGCATGATAAATAGCGGAAATTCCCGTGTTGCGTTTCTTTTGCGTTTCAGTATATATATACTTAGATGTGTGGGACGGTTTTCAATATTAATATTTATAGAAGTTATTATTTTCCTCCCTCTAACACACAGTTTTAGGTTATATCGTACCATCAGATGCTGGAATAACTATGGTCCATGAACATCTGTGTATAAATTCTGAAGCATTGATGTCGAGTGAGAAACCAGACAAGTTTCCCGAATTGTGTGACCAAACTCTTAACTCCAGACATAGGCTGGTGGATAAACCATATCACGTAAGTTTAACTGATATTCAAAACATGCCTGACACGTTCGCTAAACGGCGAAACAACCGCTGGGGGCGTTATATGTATATAATTATACTAATAGGTACCCATATTGTCAAACTACTGATCTGTTTGTGATGTATTTAACGATCTTTTTAATATATAGCTGTATTATATATTGTTGTTATTGTGGATTCTTTACTTTCGGATCGAGTACAGGCTGTGGACCCTATGATGACGTCTACCTAAAGCCCAAAAGGACGGGAACGTTTGACGTTTTGTCTGCAGTCTTGTCTTGTCGTGCCCTCAATGGTTTATTCTGTTGTTGCTCTGGCTTCTGCCAAGTCATTGAGTACATTCTTTGTGGCTTTCTGGGCTATAGTTTTTAGTAATTATATATATACGAGCATCTTTGTGTTTTACTTATATTGCCTATTAATGCTGCCTTGTTTGGTTAAGAGCATAGTTCATGGCGGGATTTCTTCATTACACTGTCCCGTTTTATTGGTTTTGACAGAAGGGTAAGTGTGAGGTTTTGTACACCCCTAGAACCTGGTTTAAACCCCACAGCGGCATTTTTGGACACTGACCGTTCCAAGGCGGTAGCCCTATTGCCAACCCTTTTGTGTTTGTGAGTCTTATTTGGCCTTTTATTCATCTTAAATTTGTTCATCTTTACATTAATGTTGTTCTTTGTTTCTGTGTGTGTTTGTGGCTGACTGTCGTCCCTTGAATGCTGCTTTTCCTGTTCGATTTTTATATCCCATATTTCT
Organism: Cyrtodaria siliqua; assembly: GCA_037043455.1. NCBI lineage: Eukaryota > Metazoa > Mollusca > Bivalvia > Adapedonta > Hiatellidae > Cyrtodaria > Cyrtodaria siliqua. Next base: position 1,563 of record JAWPHD010018364.1, on the reverse strand, counting down.
ACTTTTATCTCTTGTTTGTGTTTCTTGCTTTCCAAGGGACACCATTTTCAGTATTTATTGACATTCACACTAGCATTTTTGTAGTACTGTGTGGCGGATGTAACAAGTCGCCCTGACTAAATCATCAAGCCCAATCGTTGTGGCTTCAGAGTAGAATACCGCTTAAGCCGATGTTAGGGGCTTGAGAGGTCTTGTACCTTATATTACCTCTCATGTGGTCGTGTTGTAACTTTTGATATATATATATATTATAACTTGTGGGGGTGGTGGTGGGGGTGGGGGTGGTTAATACCCCGGCGGTCTTTTAAGCCACTGACCGTTTCAAGGCGGTATTCATATTGTCAACCATTTTGTGTTTGTGATGTCTTATTTTGCCTTTATTTTTATCTTTATTTTTGTGTTTGTGGTTGACTGTGGGTCTTGAATGCTGCTTGTCCTGTATAATTTTTTATCAACCTTTGAAGTATCAGTCTGTTTTGTGGTTTCTTGCATGCAAACGAGAAAATTGTGGGTAAAGATATCCTTTTGCACTTTGTCTCCGGTATACACATTGGCGTAGTGTGAGAGGGGGTGGGTGGTTGGGGTGGAATTGACGACTACCTCTTCTCGTTACATGCACACGTGGGCGACCCACTGCATCATAGGGGAATTTTATGTTACTAATTGTTTCGTTAAGTTTCACATAAAGGATTTAAGAAAAACGTTCATAATCAGTACTAAGACATTGATTGATTTATTTATCCAACTAATTATTAACATAGATCATGAGGATTTAAATAATAATATGTTACTCCCCCTCCCTACACGCGCCTCCCCTCGCACAAACACTGAACAAAATTGGATGATGATTAAAAAAATAATAAATGAAAGATAAGATGCTACGTCTCTCTTCACTTAAACTTCCCGTAAAAAAGTACAAAAACATTGTTTTCCAATTTGGTTGGGGGAGGGGTAGGATTAAGGTAAAAAGTACTCCTAATAGATATGGTGTAAGGAATGAACGAAAATAACAGCGCAGTAACATTAGTTAGTGTTATGTGATGACGGGTTGGGGGAGAGGTGTGGATTTGGTTAGTTCAAGGAGCTGTGAAGAAAAACTGTTTTTTGTTATATCTTCTAATTATACAGCTAATGGAGAAGGCCATTAAAACACTCCACAAATAGATAAGTCAAACGTAATCATAAAATACTGACAATGATTGCATGATTGCTTATATACTGAGGGAAAAAAGTTTAGGCAAGTTTTTGTTGCACCCTGGAAATAATACATTTTTTGGTCGTAACATCAAGAAACTACTTGCCATAGACACACTATTTTATTAAACACACATCAATAACAGTCGAACATCTTAATGACGTAACGAATAAATGAACGTAGGGGTCAAGCCCGCTAAGTCCCAACATGTCAGTATATCTTGTATACAGTATTATTTCATCTAAAAAACTTGCTAAACATTTTCTCCTCAGTATATATGTTAGTGCAGTATAGCTCTGAGGAAGATGCTATTGATTTCTTTCAGATACTCCAGTTTCGATAATGCTAGGCACTTTGAAGAGAAAGAT
>JAWPHD010018363.1:0-40245 GCA_037043455.1 Cyrtodaria siliqua | reverse complement strand
CGTTTTAATATGACAATATTAGGAAAATATAACTAATGCTAAACTGATGTATCTGCACTGTTAAAACCCACATACGTGTTTAATTACAAGTTTTTCATGTAATATTATTTTTTTATACAAAATTATCTCATTCGGTGTTGCGAGTTACTGTGTCATGTTACAAGATATTTAAAAGTTCCACTTAGACGGATGCTAGTATTTTAAAAATGTGTTATTATGTAATATATAAAAAAACAATTCAATCAAAAAAAAATGAGTGTGAATTGAGAACATTAATAATTGAAAACGTACAAAAAAAAAAGAAGTTAGATAAACCAGTGAAGTAAGAAGAGATCTCTTCTTACTTCACTGATAATGATATATCTTCATTAGGCTATTTCTGATTTTGATAGATAGGCCTATTAATTAAGCTATAGGAAATATACTCTTTTTCTTTTCTAACATATATTTAATATTATTGTCTCTTTGTGTTTGTTTTGTCTATATATATATATATTTTTTTTTTAATAAATTGAAAAAAGAAGTAATATAAATGAAGATAGAAGGGCAAGTTATCTAAATTAAGTAAGTTGGGTTTGAATATGCTCGGGTCGTTTTGCCTCATTCTGCCGAATCAATCCCATTCGGCCATTTAGTTTGACAGCATTTCCCGCGTAAAATAAACAACACACGACAGAGTTCGGAGTAAGTTATGCATGTTGTTTCATCATCAGAAAATAGTATTCTCACTAACAGTTCTGTATGTATGCTAGGAGAAGGGTGGTCGCATTGTCTTAAAGGGACAGTCCGTAAGTAAGCAGATATTGAGCATAGCCAAATAACTCTTGATTTTTATTCAGTGAAATGTCTACTGCCGTACTGGTATGCAAGTAGTAGCCGAACAGAAAATAGTGTTTATTGTACTGTTTGTTGTTATTTGATATTATTCAAACAAAAACAACTTACAGAGTAAAGTTAAGTTCACTGCATTAATTGTTAAAAACGACAATATCCGATTACAAGCTCGCGCACGCGCTGTTAATAGGGGCCCTCAAAAGGGTAACCAATAACCGTTGATTGACAGCAGTACAGAAGTAGTAGCCGATTTGCTAAAAAAACGGATACATTTATGGTCATTATCCCCATTCTGTAAGAAAGACAACTCATCCCATTTATGACCTAAATATATTAACAAGAGATGTCTCCATTACGTCAGGGATCAATTGGAAATGTCCGCTACTGCAGTATAATCAGATTTTACTGCAGTACTGGTTGTGTACCAGTTATCGTCATTCACCAGATTTCGTCATTATCAATAAAACGCTCGATGTTGTGATTATTTTTCGACCCCACGTAACAAATCAATACACACTATCATCAGACGATTGGGGAGGAAAAAAATGTTTAGAAGTGTTAACATACACTCTCAAACCAACTCGTTTACCTATATAAATACCGTTATAAACAAAACACAATCTGGGGAATCACGCGCTAATGCGCATGCGCAGGAAAAAATACTTTTAAAATAGCTGACCTTTTACATCGAACCATTGAATCAATTTGACATGCACAAAAAACTAAAATTATGTGGTAAACATTTTCAGCCAAGGGAAACAACTAGTTCACGTCAATCAATTTAAATTTGCGGACAGTTATTTCCCTTTAAATTATGAACGTAGAAGTGGAGTAAATTACATCCGATACCTACAGTTGAAAAAACGTTTTAAAGTGTAGATATATATTTTTTTCTAGATATTTTTTTTGTGTATTCATATGCAATGGTATATTTATGTTTCAATTAATAACTACACACGTTTTCATCATCCCTAACATGGATTTTTGGGTATTAAACTGAACATTACGATAACTACTACATTCAGCTCAAACGACCGGCCCAATTCAGTCTATAGTTAGTAACGGTCACGTGACACTTGTTGCTGAGAATAGGAACAATGTAAACACTGAATATTTACGGCAAAGGGGTAAGCTTCTCTACCGGCAAAAATATTTATGAGATGACTAGTTTTGATTTAGATGTATTAAAAAGTCAACATAAAAATGACGATATCTGGTATACAGCCAGTATTGTATTTTTCCAATATTGTTTATGCCTACATGTTATATAAACAGGATTATATATATAAATTAGAGTTTTAATTTATTATCGTCTGCTGGTGTTGTCATGGGGAAGCATTGTTTAAATATTGGAAAGCAATTAAAAACGGATAACTGCGCATGCGAGGTTAGCGCTCGACTTCCCCACGCGCGAATTTGTGTGGAAATGAGTGCTGAGAAGAAAATCATTTATATTTCGGTACATATTTACTTTTTCATGTTTGATGATTCTTCTGATGATGAAAAATGTATCTTTTTATTAAATTAAATTGATATTTTCTATTGAAGAGCTACGAAAGTCGTTAAATTACGGAAATTCGGATACTACTGCTGTTCGGCTACTACTTGCATACCAGTACAGACTAGATGAAAACATTAGCATACCCAGATAAGCATGTAGTATTACATTCGTGAGTTTGGAAAAAAAAAGGTTTTATTTATTATTTGTAAATAATGTGGGACCCGCTTTATTCACATTTTCTGCTGATCACATGACATCCATTAGCGCATTAATTTATTACGCAATATATCTGGCCCGGTTAGCTCCATTACTTGGTCCCGCCTTAATTCCATTAAGCGATGTGAAAGCTTATATTAGCAGTCTTTTATAACGGATATTTCGACAATAAAACAAGTTTAAAAACATATTTTACTGAAAAAAATGCAACAACCTGTTTCAAATTATCTAATAAATGTTTTAATCTATTAAATGTTTTAATTTTACAATATGCAAACGTTTTAAGCCGAAATTAGGGTTTTATTTCCGCGTTGTTGCTTCTTGGAGAAGGGGTTGGATGGGGTATGAAATTTAATACTCAGACCATGTAATGAATGGTTGGTGTGTTATGTTTGTCAACATAATTATTTTATGAAAAGTTACGGACATTGTCCTTTAAGAGAATTAAAAATTCCAAGATCGTCCAACAGTTGCAATAAAAAAACGAATGTCATGGGTGGGAGGGGGTATACTTACTTACTTGGTATACTTGGTATTTTAGCTGACTCAATGGGGGTCAGCTCTCAATTTCCTTTCAAAGGAAGCAGTTCTTGACGATGTAACCAGATCATCAGTAAGATCATTCCATAGTGGTAATTACCCGATTGCTGAAGAAATTTTTCTGATGTCTGTTTGACTGAATTTCTACTATACTTAAAGACCTCGTAAAGAATTCTCAGATAAGGTAAAAAGTGTAACTGGTGGAGTTTTATAATTTTCATGCAGATATTTAAACACATCAATCAAATCGTCTTTAGTGCGTCTAGACTCAAGTGATTCAAATGGAAGGTTCTCAGTAGAGCACAAAGCGAAACATTTCTTCTGAACTTTCTCCAGCTTTTGCTTATCCTTAACTAGTCACGGGCACCATGCTGTTGAACCATACTCAAGTCTTGGTCCCATAATAGTACTATATAGAGTAGAAATCTTGTGTGGTTTATATCCAGTAAAACATCTGTTAATAAGACCTATTTTCTGAAAGGCCTTATTAGTAATAGCCTTGACGTGGTTCTCCGGTTTGAGATTTTACTTATTATTACGCCCAAGTCCTGACTTAGATATAAACCATTCATGATATAACAAAGGTTAATAGACATCCGGATATGAAGTACAGTACATTTGGCAGCATTAAATTTCAAAAGCCATGTGTTGGACCAAGCAGAAATTTTATTAATATCCTCTTGCAGACTGTGACAATCCTGAAGAGAACTTGTCGCTCTATATTAAAAGCTTTGTATCGTCTGCAAAAAGTTTAGCAGTCGAATATACTGCACTTGGCAAGTCATTTCCATTGAGTAAAAAAATGTAAAGGTCCTAAAATAGATCCCTGGGGGACACCGCTAGTAACACAAGTCCAATCTGAAGATCCATCTCTTAATATAACTGTCTGTCAACGATTTTTGAGAAAGGCAGCGATCCAGCTATATAACTGTCCATTTATACCATAATGGCGAAGGTGGGCTGAGCCTGAGGGGACCTGTTAACATTAAAAGATCTATGAATATATTTTTTTCAATGTGGTGGAGATGTGGTGGGGTGGAGGCATTCATCCTGACACTTAGCATAATTGGCAAACTTTATTGAGCTGTCCAGTCTATGCCACCGTGTACCGGTATATACACATTGGGAGGTTGCGCGCGTAACAATTCGGCATATGTCACATGGCCCGGTTACATTTCGGTGTACCGCAGCATATACAATAAAGTGCACCCAATGTGTCTCATGCAACAAAAATAGGGTCGGTAGGTAGCTATACAGCGCGTAATTTGGTCACTACTATCCCCCCGACCACCCCTGAATAATATTTAGCTTTGAACTTTCAAATACACATAATATTTGTAAGAATCAAGGAGAATGAGTGTCTCATTGGGAATGTTTGTCTCAAAATTGGGGAAAAAAGACGTCTTGGCATTGGGAATATAGCCCAATAACAGCTATAAAAACAGCCCAAAAAACACTGAAATGCCACCTGAAAGAAAGAGGCGATATGGAAAACCACTTGAAGATATTTTGGAGTAGCTTGAAAGTTGGAATTACATCCATATTACCTGCTCAAGAGACTCCTTTAACCCTTAACCCACTAAGCACGACTATAATAGCCTTTGCGTCCATTGTAAACCCAGATCAGCCTGCGAGTTAAGATCAGCCTGCGAGTAACTCGCTGGCTGATCAGGGTTTACAATGTCTGGCTGCTGATTATCATTTTCCCCAAAACACCCCTTCATGTAAAGGAAGATTCCCTCATACTTCCATACACTGTGATCTGGGGCACATTACATATACAGGAGGGGTTTGGGTCACACCATTTTTGCGTTATACAGTCCTTCAAGGCCAATAATTCATCATCATGAAAGTAGTATGGGCTCTAGCAGTTGTTTCCCTTGTATCGAATCCGTGGATATGGAGGAAGATTTACACTGTCTGTCAGTTTTGCACACTGTGGCCATCCTTAAAAAACTGTTGGTTTGCTGTGCTCCAACCCAAAAAGTTTAAGGTGGGTAGGTAGGTATGTGAATATTTTTTTTTTACAAAGACAGTAAAAAACATAAGAAATTAAAGGGAAAATATTCCTAAAAAAGAAAAAAAAGAAAAAAAAAATTAAAATAATTGCAGTTGAGCTCTTTTAGTGAGTAGGTCGAGCGCAGCAAACCAATTTTTTTTTTACGGATGGCCTGAACCAATATTAAGGATGGATTAAAATTTAAAAAAAAACATGTTTTGATAAAACAAGAATTTTTTTTACTTTATAAATTTGACTCAAAACATGCAGAGAAATGAATTCATCTAAGAAATAAAAAATTGACACAGAACTCACTAGTTAATTCTGTCGTCCCTGTATAAAATCCACTGACCCTACGAGCCACCGGGGGACCACTGTTATCCAATGAAATTTCTAAATTCTAGTGTGAGGTGCAATGTCATTAAACTTAAGGAATCTGTGAAATAATTTAAGTGGAAGAGTTTCTGGAAATCAAGTTTAAATCTCATTTAGTCTTTAGTTCTATAAGTTTTTATATGCTCGTTTGAAAAAGCGGGTTGTATTATATGATCACGCCCTGCAGCATGCCATTGTAGTGTCCCGTCAATAACTAGTAAAAATCGACTATTTTTGCAGTGTCCACCCAATATTATGAACAGTTATAATCCAATCAGTGTTTTTTTTACTTTTGGGTGAAGGGGGTCAGGCCCTTTAGAGGGGGAAAAATTCGACGTGAATTGGAAAAAGGGGGAATTTTGACAATGTTAAAATAAAGAATAAAGATAGTATTTTTTATATGTATTAAGTTTCAGTCTTTCATTTAATATTAAATTCACATCAAAAACATGTTTGATGGACATGTTATGGATGGTCAACTAAGAAACACCATTTAAAAGTGGAATTTTTTCTCAAATGGGGAAAAAACATACTGTTTGAGGACGGGATTTTTTTTTTTATTCTTTAAAAAAAACCTGCCAATCGTTATGAAACTTGAGGAAAATTTTTTGGCATAATATCTCGAATTTATAACCAGCCAGATCACACCTATAATGCCAGAATTACAGCCCATTGACTTGAAAAAATTGACTATTTTTGCGGTGTTCAACATTGAACATTTATAATCCAATCCTGATGAAACTTGGATACATTATGTTTATGGCCACAATATCTTAGCGAAGTTTGAAAACCCTCCAGATCGCACCTATAATGCTGAAGTTATGGCCCTTGGATTTTTCAAACCATTAGCAGAACAGTTCTGTTGATAAAATCTGCTTTAATCTGCTCCACATTTATGACAGGCGTATATTATGCCAAGTTGGCACTCTTGTTAAAAATAGGACGATTTGCATAACAATAAAAATAGGTAAAAATTTTCTGAAATATTGATTTTTTTCTCACTTTTGGTACTGTTACTGGTTTTCTTCGATTTGGTAAAATGGTGACAAGTTAATTAAAATTTAAAATAAACATTGCAGTCAAAATGGTCCCACTTATGAAATTGCTGCTGTAGCTCTTCCAAAGAGTGGAAGAGCAGTCAGAAATCTTGTACATGCACTTACTACGTTGTTTTTTTCAAAAAAATTGGGGAAAGTCCTAATTGATGAAAAAAGTGTGATTTTCGCTTCGTATTTAAGGGAATGTTTTTAAAGGGAAAATATTCATTAACATGTACGTTTTAGGTATAATATCGATCAGGTATTGACTTAAGCATTCATTTGAATATACAAACTATGTAAAGTCTGTCACTTTTTAACCAGGTTTTCCTTGGAAAACTCTGGTTATTGGATTGGTGTCAATCTCTACCCAGAGTTGTCGTTCCTTACATACACATACGCCTCTGTCAACGTCTCACGAAATACCAAGAATCTTGGCAAACAATGAAAAACAATGGCAATGCAAAATTTCTTGATGACACTCATATTTTCTGAGTTAACTTCATATGAAATGCTTATTTTACAAAGAAAACAATTTTCGGCTTGAATGTTTTAAATATACAGTAAATTATGCTCAGGATTATATTGCGGTAGAACAAAGGTTTGTACTTTGGCATATCAATCCGCCGTCAAAACTTTAAAATAGGCACCACCAAATAGTCCCCATAGCGTAACAGTACAGCGATTTGCTTACCAGCACTTTCCAACATCACATTGATCTTAACAACCTACTTAAATTAAAGTACTAATATTTATATATCAAAATGTAGATAATAAGTCGTGTTTCTTTCGATTGTTTACATGTCAATCAACAGCTGATAGTTGGTGGTGTCACGGTGTTGAAGTTCTGTTGCTTTTTTTTTATTTTAGCTATGGTCATGTGACAAATTATCATGTGATCGCAGACTACTTTCTTAGACGTTGACAGAGGTCAATGTAATGACCTTTGGGAGAGATTGGATTGGAGTATGTCGTTTGGCGGGCGGGCGGGCAGGCAGGCATGCGACGTCAAACTCTTAGTTTCTGCTCAATAACTTTTGTTAGGAATAAGGTATTGCGATGAAACTTACAGGGTTGGTAGCTTATATAGAAAGGAAGCTTGAAATTGCATTTGGTGTCAATGGGGTCAAGGTCACTGTTACTAAAAATAGAAAAACCTTTTCCGCTCAATAACTTTTGTTAGGAATGAGATGAAACCTGCAGGGTAGGTAGCTTATGGAAACTAAGCTTGGGATTACATTTGGGGTCACTGGGATCAAGTTCAAGGTCGATGTTACTAAAATAGAAAAACAGTTTCCGCTCAATAACTTTTGTTAGGAATGAGGTATTTGGATGAAACTTAAAAGCTTGGGATTGCCTTTGGGGTCAATGGGATCAACGTCAAGGTCGATGTTACTAAAACAGAAAAACAGTTTCCGCTCAATAACTTTTGTTAGGAATGGGGTGTTGCGATGAAACTTGGAGGGTAGGTAGCTTATATAGAAAGGAAGCTTTTGTTACTTCATTTTCATCTTACCGCTAGTGTTATAGCATTTCAAATGGAAAAGCAGAATTTCGTGGAATTTCCATGTTTCTTGAATTATTATTATTATTACTATTATTATTATTATTTTATTTTTGTTTAAGGCTAAATAAAATTATACCTGAGTTTACTTTTCAATTTCGCGTGTGAATTTACGGTACATGGTGTACAGGTATAAAAAAATGACAGCACATGGAAGCGCTCAATGTTATGGCGTGCTGGGTTCAATCCTCCGTGTTGCCATTGAGTTTCGTTGGTGTGTTCTTGGGCAAGACAATTTCCCTTAGCCTCGTCCATCGGAAGGGGACGTAAACCGGCGGTCCCTTGTATCGGTCTATCCTCCGAGCACGTTAAAGAACCATAGGAATCTATTCGATAATAAGACTAGAGCACGGTTCCCGGATTCCTATTTATCCTTCCCCTCTCTCTGGCTCTAAATAACCTATACTTTGTTGATGAGCCGTTAAACAACATTCAATGTCTCCATAAAGAATCGATTGTTGAATTGTTTCACAAGTACCACAAACAGCAGTGCTCAAGAAATAGGATAGTCCGACGCCCGAGGCTCCTCGAAATCCATTCCGGGCCTGTCTCATTTTGCAGACGAGGAGCCCGTCGGGCCTGTCTTAAAAAAAAAAAAAAAAAAAAAAACAGTTTTACTGGATCTCAAGCTCAAGTTCCTCAAGACAAAATACTCCCATGTGTATTGTGAACTGTGAAAACACTTGCAATAAAGTAATTAAAATGTGTAAGAATAAGAAGTTTGAATATTTTGCCTGGCTTCGTGTCGGCAGTTGTCACAACTTTGAGGTCGACAATTGTTGACATAAAACTCATTATTCTGCTATTAGGGTTGTGTTTTCTTTCCTTTGTGATAAGAAATACCGTTTTTGTCATTAAAAACACACTAATGCATGAAAAAAAATGGTTATTGATGGTATTTCGATTGAATGTTTGTGAAATGTTCGGTCCGTAAAAGTGCGGTGTCATAGTAGTTCGGAAAGTACATAATTTCGGATATATAATTGTATTTTATTTTTTTTTACATAATCAAATAAGAAAAATTGTCCTTTACAAATACATGTTGGTGGAAAGAAAAATATATATACTGTATAATTATGTATAAATACAGATATAAAGTATATTTCTATTCATTATTTAAGGTGTAAGGAGTTTCTGGAATCCTACTTTTAAATGAATTCTAGTCTAGGCTCCTAATTCTTTACTTGGAGAAAGTGGTGACAAAAAGAAAAAATATAGCCAGAGGAGGCTCTGATAGTCTCATAAAACCTGATTAAAAATTTGGCTCCAAGTTTAGCTCCAGTTTCACCAAGTCGGCTCTGATTATTATCGTTTGGCAAAAGTGCTAGTACTCTCCTTTGCGTTGGTTATAAATTACTATGTAATATATTCTATTCTAACATATTTTAAACGAAATGGTAAATAAGTCCGCTGACCAGGGAGCATAAAGTGGTAGCAAAAAGAAAAATATAGTCAGAGGAGGTTCTGAGCTTGATTAATACATACGTAACAAAATTAATGTGTGCTATAAAAGTGAATAAAGACACATTTCCAATAAGAAAAAAATATTGGACCTTTCCATTTTAAATCAGGGCCTGTCCATTTCAAATCAGGGCCTGTCCATTTCAAATCGGGGCCTGTCCATTTTCAGAAGCAACAAGCCCTGGGCCTGTCTCTTAAAATAATTTTCTTTTGAGCACTGAACAGGTCGGTAAATGCCGAGAGTTCCAGGTCACCTGTTGTACCGATATAAAATCAGACTCGTGCTCATTGTGCTGCTGTTGGAGCTGACCCTGTTCCGGACGTGCGGAAAAAATTTAAAACTGTTTTACCACTTTGAAATAATTGTAAGTGTTTGGGAAAAGAGCCATTGTTGCTAGGCCTTTTGGGAAACAAGAAAACATACACAATTTCATATTGTTATCTAGTGTAGTTTTTAAAATACCACATTTTCCCATTCATCAAAGCTCATCGCCACCTTAACTGTAATTTCACCAAAAAATAAAATAAAATAAAATGCCTACCTATCTACCCTATTTTTTTCAGCAATGTTACAGTAAACACAGGTATCATTTTATTTGGCCTAAAATGGGGATTTTTTTCCCCAGAATTCGGAAAAAAAAGAAGTTTTGCAATTGGGAAGATGCCGAAATTAGGTCTCCCTTAAATAGGTCAAAAAGGCCCTGACTATTTAAAGCTTAGTAAAAAATGATTAATGGTATTATTACTTGATTTGGGGCCAGGGTGGTGGGGGACAAAATGGGACCACCTTCAAGTAATGAAGACCTAAAATAAATTTCTCTCATCATTATTATTTATTGTTTTTGATACAGGTGGGTCAGGCCTCACTGTAATCCGGAGACTGGAGCCATAGTTTACATTATCACACACTGCCTGTCTTCCTCAGGTAAGAAATCATTGAACCCAATTATTTTTTTCCCTTTTGAAGAAATAAAAATTGCTGGGGCAGCATTAAAAAAAAAATGGGGGCGAGCGGGGATGATAATCTAGTATTTAATTTATTATGGCTTCAGGTGTTGAATTTAATATTTATTTGAACATACAAACTATATAATGTCTGTCACTTTTATTATTATTATTTTATTATTTTAAAGATTGTGAAAAAAGAGGTTTTTGCAATTGGGAAGAAGCCAATTTATACCTCACTTAACTAGGTTAAAAAGGCCCTGACTATTTAAAGATTAGCAAAAAATAATAATGGTATTATTACTTGATTTGAGGCCGGGGTGATGGGGGGACAAAATGGGACCACTTTCAAGTAATGAAGACATAAAAAAAATAATTCTAACATCATTTTTATTATTAGCTCTACTGGCCAAAGGCCAGCAGAGCTTATGGGATGGTGTGGTGTCCGTCCGTCCTTCCGTCCGTCCGTTAACTTTTGCTTGTGTACACTCTAGAGGCCACATTTCTGATGCAATCATCATGAAACTTTGTCAGAATGTTTGTCTCAATGAAATCTCGGTCAAGTTCGAAAATGGGTCATGTGGGGTTAAAAACTAGGTCACTAGGTCAAATATTGGAAAAACCTTGTGTACACTCTAGAGGCCATATTTTTGACCCGAGCTTGATGCAACTTTGTCAGAATGTTTGTCTTAAATATATCTTGGTCAAGTTTGAAAATGGGTCACATGGAATTAAAAACTAGGTCACTAGGTCAAATACTTGAAAAACCTTGTGTACACTCTAGGAGCCGTATTTCTGACCCAATCTTGATGAAACTTTGTCAGAATGTTTGTCTCAATGAAATCTCGGTCAAGTTCAAAAATGGGTCATGTGGGGTCAAAAACTAGGTCACTAGGTCAAATACTTGAAAAAACTTGTGTACACTCTATAGGTCATATTTGTTACCCAATCTTGATGAAACTTTGTCAAATTGTTTATCTTAAGTATATCTTGATCAACTTCGGAAATGGGTCACATGGTGTTAAAAACTAGGTCACTAGGTCAAACTTTGGAAAAACCTTGTGTACACTCTAGAGGCCATATTTTTGACCCGATCTTGATGAAACTTTGTCAGAATGTTTGTCTCAATGAAATCTCGGTCAAGTTCAAAAATGGTTCATGTGGGTCAATAACTAGGTCACTAGGTCAAATACTTGAAAAAACTTGTGTACACCCTAGAGGTCATATTTGTTACCCAATCTTGATGAAACTTTGTCAAATTGTTTATCTTAATTATATCTTGATCAAGTTCGGAAATGGGTCACATGAAAATAAAAACTAGGTCACTAGGTCAAATATTGGAAAAACCTTGTGTACACTCTAGAGGCCATATTTTTGACCCGAGCTTGATGCAACTTTGTCAGAATGTTTATCTTAATTGTTTGTCTCAATGAAATCTCGGTCAAGTTCGAAAATGGGTCATGTGGTGTCAAAAACTAGGTCACTAGGTCAAATATTGGAAAAACCTTGTGTACACTCTAGAGGCCATATTTTAGACCCGAGCTTGATGCAACTTTGTCAGAATGTTTGTCTTAATTATATCTTGGTCAAGTTTGAATATGGGTCACATGGTGTTAAAAACTAGGTCACTAGGTCAAACTTTGGAAAAACCGTGTGTACACTCTAGAGGCCATATTTTTGACCTGATCTTGATGAAACTTTGTCAGAATGTCAAGTTCAAAAATGGGTCATTTGGGGTCAAAAACTAGGTCACTAGGTCAAATACTTGAAAAAACTTGTGTACACTCTAGAGGTCATATTTGTTACCCAATCTTGATGAAACTTTGTCAAATTGTTTATCTTAATTATATCTTGATCAAGTTCGGAAATGGGTCACATGAAGTTAAAAACTAGGTCACTAGGTCAAATATTGGAAAAACCTTGTGTACACTCTAGAGGCCATATTTTTTACCCGAGCTTGATGCAACTTTGTGAGAATGTTTCTCTTAATTATATCTTGATCAAGTTTGAAAATGGGTCACATGGGGTTAAAAACTAGGTCACTAGGTCAAATACTTGAAAAACCTTGTGTACACTCTAGAAGCCGTATTTCTGACCCAATCTTGATAAAACTTGGTCAGAATGTTTGTCTTAATTATATATTGGTCAAGTTCAAAAATGGGTCACATGGTGTTAAAAACTAGGTCACTAGGTCAAACTTTGGAAAAACTGTGTGTACTCTCTAGAGGCCATATTTCTGACCCGATCTTGATGAAACTTGGTCGAAATGTTGTCTTATTTATATTTTGGTCAAGTTCGAAAATGGGTCCCATGGGGTCAAAAACTAGGTCACTAGGTCAAATACTTGAAAAACCTTGTGTACACTCTAGACGCCATATTTTTTTTCATTCGATCTTTACTAAACTTTACCAGATTGTTAATGTCAATAACAGCTCGGTAAAGTTTGTTTTTAGCTTATGGGATGGTGTGTTGTCCGTTTTCCGTCGTCCGTCAACTTTTCTTGTGTACACTCTAGAGGCCACATTTCTGATGCAATCATCATGAAACTTTGTCAGAATGTTTGTCTCAATGAAATCTCGGTCAAGTTCAAAAATGGGTCATGTGGGGTCAAAAACTAGGTCACTAGGTCAAATACTTGAAAAAACTTGTGTACACTCTAGAGGTCATATTTGTTACCCAATCTGGATGAAACTTTGTCAAATTGTTAATCTTAATTATATCTTGATCAAGTTCGGAAATGGGTCACATGGAGTTAAAAACTAGGTCACTAGGTCAAATACTTGAAAAAAAGCTTGTGTACACTCTAGAAGCCGTATTTCTGACCCAATCTTAATGAAACTTTGTCAAAATGTTTGTCTTATTTATATCTTGGTCAATTTTGAAAATGGGTTACATGGGGTTTAAAACTAGGTCACTAGGTCAAATACTTGAAAAACCTTGTGTACACTCTAGAAGCCGTATTTCTGACCCAATCTTAATGAAACTTTGTCAAAATGTTTGTCTTATTTATATCTTGGTCATGTTCAAAAATGGGTCACATGGTGTTAAAAACTAGGTCACTAGGTCAAACTTTGGAAAAACCGTGTGTACACTCTAGAGGCCATATTTTTGACCCGATCTTGATGCAATTTTGTCAGAATATTTGTCTCAATTATAGCTTGCGAAAGTTCGAAAATGGGTCACACAGGGTCAAAAACTAGGTCACTAGGTCAAATACTTGAAAAACCTTGTGTACACTATAGAGGCCATATTTCTGACCCGATCTTGATGAAACTTTGTCGAAATGTTGTCTTAATTATATTTTGGTCAAGTTCGAAAATGGGTCCCATGGGGTCAAAAACTAGGTCACTAGGTCAAATACTTGAAAAACCTTGTGTACACTCTAGACACCATGTAGTACGACTCAATTGATCAATGGTATAACAGCCAGTAGAGCGTTCACAGGCCCTCTTGGGCCTCTTGTTTTTTTTTAAATTTATATTATTTTTATTTATTTTTTTTGATTTTTTTTGATTTTTTAAATTATTATTATTATTATCCTTTTTTTTTTTTTAACTCTATGTTGGACCAGTCGGACCAGTAACAGAGGAGTTATGGCTCTTGATTTAGTTAAAAATGCTATATTTTGCCTCGTTAATATGATAGGGCCTTCATTTTCATCTGATCTTTACCAAACTTTACCAGATTCTTTAGTTATGTACCTTGCTTTAGTTAAAAAGCTGTTTTTAGCTCTACTGATCAGAGATCAGCAGAGCTTATGCCGTGGTGCGGAGTCCGTCGTCCGTCTGTCTGTCCGTCTGTCCGTCTGTCCGTAAACTTTTATTTGTAGCGACTTCACAGCTGAAACTACTGGATGGATATTCATGAAACTTTACAGAAATGTTGCCCATAAAGTCTAGTTGATCCTAGCAAAAATTCATGTTGATGTGAAATCCAAGATGGCCGCCAAAGCTAAAAATAGAGTTTTAAAATACAAGTTTGTAGCAACTTCTTCTTGAAAACTATAAGTGATATTGATATGGGACTTTTTCTAAAATGATCAGCATGACATGATGTTGATCCTAGTCAAAAATCGTTTTGATTCAACGTTAAACATGGCTGCCAGCGGCCATCTTTGTTTACATAGAGTTATATAGTAAAAACTTGTAGCGACTTCACAGCTGAAACTACTGGATGGATATTCATGAAACTTTACAGAAATGTTGCCCATAAAGTCTAGTTGATCCTAGCAAAAATTCATGTTGATGTGAAATCCAAGATGGCCGCCAAAGCTAAAAATAGAGTTTTAAAATACAAGTTTGTAGCGACTTCTTCTTGAAAACTATAAGTGATATTGATATGGGACTTTTTCTAAAATGATCAGCATGACATGATGTTGATCCTAGTCAAAAATCGTTTTGATTCAACGTTAAACATGGCTGCCAGCGGCCATCTTTGTTTACATAGAGTTATATAGTAAAAACTTGTAGCGACTTCACAGCTGAAACTACTGGATGGATATTCATGAAACTTTACAGAAATGTTGCCCATAAAGTCTAGTTGATCCTAGCAAAAATTCATGTTGATGTGAAATCCAAGACGGCCGCCAAAGCTAAAAATAGAGTTTTAAAATACAAGTTTGTAGCGACTTCTTCTTGAAAACTATAAGTGATATTGATATGGGACTTTTTCTAAAATGATCAGCATGACATGATGTTGATCCTAGTCAAAAATCGTTTTGATTCAACGTTAAACATGGCTGCCAGCGGCCATCTTTGTTTACATAGAGTTATATAGTAAAAACTTGTAGCGACTACTTCTCTGAAACTACTTGGCGGATTGTCATGAAACTTTACAGGAATGTTGCTCTTGATGTCTGATTGATCCTAGAAAAATTTCAGGTCGGCCGGAAATTCAAGATGGCCGTCACAGCTAAAAATAGATTTTTAAAAAATAAGTTTGTAGCGACTACTTCTTGAAAACTATAAGTGATATTGATATGGGACTTTTTCTAAAATGATCAGCATTACATGATGTTGATCCTAGTCAAAAATCGTTTTGATTCAACGTTAAACATGGCTGCCAGCGGCCATCTTTGTTTACATAGAGTTATATAGTAAAAACTTGTAGCGACTACTCCTCTGAAACTACTTGGCGGATTGTCATGAAACTTTACAGGAATGTTGCTCTTGATGTCTAATTGATCCTATCAAAATTTCAGGTCGGCCGGAAATTCAAGATGGCCGTCACAGCTAAAAATAGATTTTTAAAAAATAAGTTTGTAGCGACTACTTCTTGAAAACTATAAGTGATATTGATATGGGACTTTTTCTAAAATGATCAGCATGACATGATGTAGATCCTTGTGGAAAATTATTTTGATTCGACGTTAAACATGGCTGCCAGTGGCCATCTTTGGTTACATAGAGTTATATAGTAAAAACTTGTAGCGACTACTCCTCTGAAACTACTTGACGGATGTTCATAAAACTTCACAGGAATGTTGCTCTTGATGTCTAGTTGATTCTAGAAAAATTTCAGGTCGGCCGGAAATTCAAGATGGCCGCCACAGCTAAAAATAGATTTATAATAAATAAGTTTGTAGCGACTACTTCTTCAAAACAATAAGAGATATTGATATGGGACTTTTTCTAAAATGATCAGTATGACATGATGTTGGTCCTTGTCGAAAATCGTTTTGATTTGACCTTAAACATGGCTGCTTTGTTTACATAGAGTTATATAATGAAAACTTGTAGCGACTACTTCTTTGAAACTACCTGACGGATTTTCATGAAACTTCACAGGAATGTTGCTCTTATGTCTTATTGATCTTAGCAAAATTTCAGGTCGGCCGGAAATTCAAGATGGCCGCAACGGTTAAAAATAGATTTTCAAAAAACAAGTCTGTAGCGACTACTTCCTGAAATCAAAATCAATCAGTAGAGCTTCAAGGTCATTGACCTCTTGTTTTAATGGCAGTCACTCGCTTCATTGATGTTATAAGAGCTGTGTTAGCCAGTAGAGCGTCCACAGGCCCTCTTGGGCCTCTTGTTTTTTGATACAGGTGGTTCAGGCCTGGCTGTAATCCGGAGACTGGAACCATAGTTTTACATTATCACACACTGCCTGTCTCCCACAGGTAAGAAATCATTGAACCAGTCTGTAATATCTGTGTAGACTGTGCCTGTCAATCTTCGGCATTACAAATTTGTTGATAAAACGCAGACAATAACCATGGCCCATGTATTTTATATCTAAATGATAGATTATCACTGCTGCTATGTTCTATCAAATTGTACTTAACCGTTTTAATTAAACTACACGATTGTGCAATATCGCAGTGCAAGAAGGAAGAATATTTCGCCTAATTTCAGACGTGGGTTTCTTATATGACGATTTTAAAAAATAAGGGAAGAAGTTTGGCTTTAAAATGACCAATAATGGTTATAAAAAGTTAAATTAAAAACATAATAATAAAAAATGTTGAAAGATTGTGAAGAGCCTCCTCTGGGATAGCTGAAATGCTGGTCGAAAATGA
Source organism: Cyrtodaria siliqua (assembly GCA_037043455.1). Taxonomy (NCBI): domain Eukaryota; kingdom Metazoa; phylum Mollusca; class Bivalvia; order Adapedonta; family Hiatellidae; genus Cyrtodaria; species Cyrtodaria siliqua. Next base: position 23,253 of record JAWPHD010018363.1, on the reverse strand, counting down.
ATTGTGCTAAACAGTTGTGGAGAGGTTGGAATAAAAGAGCCTGAAAGAACAAATGAAAATCTTGATTTAAATTAAATGATTTTAAGAATGCATCTTTCCATTGAATTTTAGTGGAAATATTTCTTATTTTCGTAAGTAACGGATTTGTAGGAAGGGAACTCAAAATCTTGCATTGATTAAATTGTACACATTAACGCACATAGTGTTCAAAATTGGGAAAAGTAATGAGGGTGATTTTCGCTATTTAGAGGAATGTTTTTTTAAGGGAAAAGTTTCATGAAAATATATCTTTAGGTTTAATATCAATAAAGTATTGAATTGAGCATTTGTTTTAACATACAGACTATGGAAAGTCTATCTTTCTTATTGAAAACTAATTAAGATTGGGATTTTTATCCAGAATTGGGAAAATATAGAGGTTGTTGTGATTGGGAATGGGCCGAAATCGAATTTCGGCCGACTAAAATAAGGCTAAGAAGGCCCTCGATCATAGCCAATAATATTCCAGGCAAAACCTATTTAGTGGCCAATGTGTGCCTTTAATACAAGCTTTTTAAGTACTCTGGGTTTTACTAAATACGACTTTTAAATAAAGGTTTTCCCTAGATACAGCTACTCAGCACAGATGACCTTGCTATTGTAATTACAGGGCACTTGTATTTAAAGGTCACCTTTCCTAAATCAATTAACTGTCCAATAAAGCTATTTTAAAGGCACACAAGATTGATTAAATCTGTCAACAGTAGTAATAGGGAATTTGACATCAGTGCTCATATACAGTTGGAATTTATTTATTTATTGTCGATCACAGGTACCGGTTTAAAAAAAAAAAAAAAAAAAAAAAATAGTTATATTCTATTAAATACAGTATTTAATAGAATATCATTTATTTATTTTTTTATTTTTTTTAAACCGGTACCTGTGTTGTCGATGATCTTTTAATATAAGTGTGCCTTCACTACAGTAACTGTTAACCTTTTAAAGGGACACACGGCACTCTTGAAGTTTCATCATGAGTTAAAAGTATCATGTTGATTGATTAATACAGTATCATTTTGACTTTAAACCTGCTTGCATATAATTAAATAACATTTTGAGTTCTCAGTTTTTCGTTGTTATGAACTACCATTATTTTAAATATATTACTGATTCTAGTGTTGGGAATCGGCTGAAATGACCGATCATCAGAATATTTAACCGACGATGATCGATCATTAATCATGGCTGCCATAAAAAACAAATGTAAGCCTTTTTCAGACTCTCATGAAGAAAAGAACCACATTTCAAGTATGTTCCAGATGGTAATAAAGGAACTGAATGAAACTGACCAACATTTATTTTTAAAAAATAAGTTGTGATATCCACTAAATATGTTATTTCTTGTTGCAAAATTATAACTCATTTTATTTTCTTGTATATTTTCGTACAAGAGAATAAAATAAGCCATAATTTTCAACAACCGAGTAAAGTCGATCATGAAATATTGTAATCGATTTATCAGATCAAAGGCATAACTGATCGATCATTAACTGATCGATGATCGATAAAATTTATTAATCAGAACAACACTAACAGATTCAATGTAAACGGTCTAGATCGATAAAATTTATTAATCAGAACAACACTAACAGATTCAATGTAAACGGTCTATTAAATCATTTTAGAATTATTTTATTAGAATTTTGTGTTTCTGGGTTTCAAAAACCTCATTACTCAATGTCCAGTAACTGAGAATGTAATGAGCTTTAAATTAACTGGTTTCATTGGTTCAATTTTTATCACTGAACCAATCGGAATGCTTCATTCATATTTTCATTTTGTTTTTGCTATCATGACATCACTTTCTGGTATTATTACATCACATCTTGGTATTATGACATCACGTCATGCTATTATGACATCACGTCATGCTATATATACATATTTTGAAAATCCTAATTCTATAGATGATGCAACTCAGTTTGTTCTCAGAACTGAATGAGCCTTTTAATTGCTGTGAGAAACAGATTAAGACTGTAAGTATCACTCATTGAGTAATGAGTTTTTTGAAACCAAGAATCACAAAATTCTGAAATAAAATAATTCTAAAATGATTAATAATAGCCAGTTCGTAATCAACAGATAGTGATATCAAACACAATTTGCTTTTGAATTATTCTTAACATTACGTGGTCCCGCCTTATCTTGTCTCAAAATAAACGGTGAATACGGTAATACCCCACATTACGTGGTCCTGGCTGAATTAAGTGATGGGAAAGCTTATATTAGCAGAATTTTATGACGAAAGCGATAACCTGTTTAAAATTACCTATTAAATAATTTAATTTTACAATATGGAAACTTTTTAGCTGAAATTAAGGTTTTATATTTCAAACCCCAGCCAACCCCGTTTTCCCTTCTTGGAGAAGTTGTTGGATGGGGTATGAAAGTTAATACTCGGACCACGTAATGTGATTGAAAAAATGCAAGGTATTTAGACTAACTAACTGCGGCGGTTGTGAAGTTTCTGAATCCATGCCTCATGTTGTTATATCGATAAGAAATATCGTGTTTCCCCTAATAGTAGCGTCCTTTCAAATTTCAATAAAAAAATATCCGATCTTTTGTGTCCATAAGTATTTTTTTTTTTTCTAAATTCCAGAAATTTTCGATTTTTTGTATAACCCTAATTTATCACATAACTTACGGTGTGGGAGTGGAATGACACCATTTTATATTTTCGATATACCACTAGTTATATAAGTATGCAAATGAGCCTAATATGCGCTGTCAAAAAAAATCGATAATGTCTGTGATCCAATTCCCACGATTTATGTCAGTTTCGCCTGTTAAAGCGACAGGCAAAATGCAATAAATGTCGATATGTGAGTTATGTGACAAATAGAATCTAACATTCGTTCTCATTCATTATTGAATTTATTAAACTCGTTAGCAAAAATGATATAATGCTCGACAGAGCCTCGCATTACATCATTTTACCAACTTGTTCAATAAATTCAATAATGAACGAGTACTCATGTAAGATCTTCTATATATATATTTTTAATTTTATAAGAGCACCCGCTTTGTTTTTTTGCATATTAACTGCGCGCATCAGTGGTGCTATTATTAGGGGATGTACAGTAAGACGGATCCAGAAAGTTCATATCCAACTTGGCACCATATCACTTATTGTGTTGCCGGAAAATCCAATTCAATTTAAGACCAGGTCCCCGACAATTCGTGTGAGTTTGTTGGATGGGGATTGAAACTGCGCTGGACCACACTAATCTATCTTCGATTTAATGTACAGAAAAAGAAAAAAACAGATGATTAAAAAAAATGAGGTAACTACCAGACACTTATTTTTTATCGAATAGTAGCCATTGTATGAAAGTTATGTTCACCGTGATGATAAACATAACTGTCATAATGTTTATTATTTACAAGCCTCGACAAACAAAATATTTTGCACCGGTTTACATATAGTCAGAGCAATAAAAAGCTTTTAAAAATCATGTCATAACATCACTTTTATGTAGCCGTACTGTCAACTGTCAGAAGAGTATGTCGCCATAGTGATATGTTGTAGCCTGTCATGTGACATGTCAGCACTTAAATTAGCCAATCAGAAGGCTGCTAACAGAGTTGACAAATGAGCCTGTATGGAAATAACTTGTTCTGGGATGTTAAGTTCAGCCAATGACATTTTTAGCTTCATTGAAAGCATTAATATTTTGCGGTTGTAAGCCACATGGCTAATGACGGACAATATTCATTAGCTGCTTGTTAATTAATTGTAGCTATAGGCGTTTTCGCTTACCAATGAAGTACAAGGCAAGCCCCTCAAATAATCTGTGTACGGTACCATTTTCAGGTCAGTATGTCAAAGGTCCAGGTCATAGCCAGGGAACAAAGATCAACTACCCTAACTTTAAAAAACTCAGGTCCTAGTGCCTAGCTATGGTCACAGAAAGGAATCGGGTAAAAATGGCAAACTATTTTATAAAGAAACTAACCCGCCAAATAATGACAAAATTACACTACAAAATCATTTTTCCAAACCCAATCCAGGTGTTTAGGCCTTAAAATACTGTATATGTGCTGATTAAAACTATAGGATTATTCATAGGTACTTAAAATAACTGAGATTGAATATGAATTATGAGTTGGTAACTCTTAATTTAACGTTCCAGTTTTGGGTTTTGGTTGGCTAGTTAAAGCCTTTTATATTGTGTCTATAGAATTAGGATTTTCAAAATATGTATATATATTTTAACACATTGTCAGTAGGTTTAGAAATGGCGGACATATGTTGTAAACTTTGCCTTTTGATGGTGAGGTTGGGACTTTAAAAGTAATATTTTTTCTTTATTACAAATTGACAGTCACATCTTTGTCACTACCAGATTATTTTTAAAGTATATGACTTAAAAAGCACACACCACAGTGTTGGTTTAAACCGTGATTTTTTTGTAATGTTCACATGAACGATCTACACAAATTAAGGTATGGATCTAAAAACAAGCTTTGAAAGCTTAAAATAAATTTCTATCCTTTCAGACATAAATACTTAAATTAAGGAAATCTAAGTTAGTAAAGCAGAGATACAATAATAAAAAAATAAAAAAATAAAATGAAGACGATAGCTGAGCAAAAAAAGGGAAACATATTTAAGAAGCAATATTTTACATTACGTGGTCCCGCCTTAATTCCATTAAGCGATGGGAAAGCTTATATTAGTAAGGTTTTATGACAGATATTTCGACAATAATACATGATTAAAAACATTTTTTACTGAAAAAATGTGATAACCCGTTTAAAATTACCTATTAAATGTTTTAATTTTAAAATATGCAAATGTTTTAAGCTGAAATTAAGGTTTTATTTCATACCCCAGCCAACCCCGTTTTCACTTCTTGGAGAAGGGGTTGGATGGGTATGAAAGTTAATACTCGGACCACGTAAAGAGACGTATTTTAGTTGTTAAACAGTTATCAATCATTAAAGAAAACAAATTGATGAATCAGTTTTACTTTAAAATGATTGCATATAATAATTAAATAAAAGGTAATTAAATTTACTGCTTTCATTTTTTGTTTGCTATTCTACCTGCGGTAACTTTTAATATAGTACCGGTAATGTTGCAATGTAATCAAAAATAAGTAATATGCTATAACAAATATTTATTCGTAATGATTTGCAAAAATGCAAGCTGAAAATAGAGAAAGGATGTCCCTTTAAAAAATACAAACTCTTATTGTTATGATGTCAACATTTTATGCAGCTTTTATATAATTATATAAGCTGGCGTCTCTGTGGCTGAGGGGTTAACGATGTTGTGTTGTAAACCTTCTCGCCTCTCACCGCTGCGAGTTATGATGTCAACATTTTATGCAGCTTTTATATAATTATATAAGCTGGTGTCTCCGTGGTCGAGGTGTTAATGATGTTGTGTTGTAAACTTTCTCGCCTATCACCGCTTTAGTTTGAATCCCACTGGGAGCTCGACTTGCAAGTGAGGAAGTATGGATTATCTGACGGATGGCGGGAGGTGTACGGTACTGGTTCTACCCAGGAAAAGTGGGTGGTCTGCCTCCACCACAAAAAAATCCACCGTCATATTTAATCTTACATGTCTTGATAATGACGCAAAGCAACATACATACAAACAAACAAGCAAATAGAATTATATCTCGCAAAGTAATACTCCAATATCAGAAATGATTTTTTATCATGGAAATATCTTCTGACACGCTGCAATTCACAGGCATGAACAATTATTTTTTATTTAAACAGACTGGATGCAATTTAGATGTTAATTCTTATTTATTGACAAATAATTTGCATTTTAAAGTCAGGGGCGTAGTGTGGCATACTCCATTACTCCCGGGAGTAACTTGGAAAAATACAAAAAATGAAAAAAATGAAAAAATGAAAGTCCTAAAAAGTTGAAAAATGCAATACAAATCAGAGAGTGGAGGGGTAAGGGTGGACAGTTACCATAAAATACCTATATACCTGACAAATATCTCTTATAAGAGCACCATTTTGGTCCAACAATGAAAACAATATCGGGGGAGGCCTCGACACCCGAAACCGCCTTCTGAGAGGGGGAAAACTCCTCTCAGTCCATCCCTCACTCGGGGCTTCGTACATCGTATTAGGAGTAGGTTCAAAGCAGGCCACGCTACGCCCCTGAAAGTAGTATGGTATGCACTGCATTGTTTCTGCTTAGTTAAAAAATAATTCATATTTAAAAAAAAGAATCTTCAACATTTTGAAATAAAAACAACAACATCACACTGGTATTTATTTTGATTTAAGTTTTAATATATCGTTCAATGAAAACATACTTTGATCCCAAATTACAACTAAAAGCCTAAAAGTCCTGAAATAAATTACCACTTAATGATTTATACAGCAAAACTTGCCAATTGGACGAGTTTTCCAGACAAAACCTTTTCATAAACAATAAATTAATTGGGCGTAATGAGGCCCAGTTGAGTGTACTAGTACCTTTTATATGAAATTGATGCAAATTATGGGTATTTAATTTTAATTGTGATGAAAATTTGTCTTCTTCGTCCGTCCGTGTTCATGAGAGTAACCTGAGCCATCTGCGACTTAATACATATAAAAAAACTACTATCTTTCTTCTTTATTTTAACATTGTCGAAATTCCCCCTTTTTTCAATTCGCGTCAGATTTTTCACCTCTAAAGGGCCCAACCCCCTTCCCCCAAAAGTAAAAAAAAAAGACCCACTATATTTAGAAAACCTAATGTCGCATTAATCTCGGTAAAATATATATTTTTCAGATACTGTTCCTAATCTAAAAGTATGACTGCGCCCATGATTTTCTTTGTATTCTTGATGTAAAACATGCCATTTAGTGCATTTTTTTGAATTTATCGTGCAATCCACAGCAATAACACACGAAGACTTTATCTTTTTTCAGATCTATGTGTTTTATGTGAAACACACGACTTCATTGTTTGAATTTAGTTGAAAAATAATAGTGTGTTCAGCAGAGTTATTTAATTGTTTAATTGATAATAATTAGCATAAAATAAGTTCACACAAATTAGACATTTGTGTTTATTTTGCTGATCAAACAATTTTCAAACCGGTTTTCTTTCACGCTTCGATTGAACTTTGTGTAAAATCAATGGCCGACATCGCTTGGCAACGGATCACACCTTCGAGTTTCCAGTGGGTATTTATCACACATATACGATCTCCGGACCATAATAGACCTTCTAGTTTGGGGTCGGGTATTCGAGAAATAATATTCGAATGACGGAGGGTAAATTACATTGAATTATATAGGAGTTTTGCCGGGACCGGAGTATGTGTTCGAGTTCACCGACGGTATTCAAGGAATCAACATTCGAGTTACCGCAGTTTGACTGTAGTTTTCCACTTAGCCCTCGACATTGTCTCCAAGAGAAAACCGTTATGTTACTATGGCGGTCTTTCATAGGGTCAGATTAATTTTAAGTGTGAACCATTCTGCCACTGGTCTTTCGCTTTTAAGAAGTCATCCTTTTGTCACCATGGTGGTGGTCTTTCATTATTATGAAGTCACATTGATTGCAGAATGAGTCAGAAAACATTCTGCTACTAAGTGTTTTAATTTCATATTACAGCCTTTGCATGCATTAAAGAGAACTATCAGTGTATGTTATCAAAGAAGGGAAAGAAGAAGAAATTGTCTGAGGCAAAAAAAGATGAGAAAAAGAAGAGAAAGAAGACGAGGAAGAAGAAATCAGGTCGGATTTCTAGGTGTTATGATGTGTTAACAAAGCTATATTTCGTTAACAGATATGGTAAGTCAAAAATGTATTGCCTCTTAACACCTTCTCAGAAATAAACTTTCAAAGTAACAAAGCAGAGATATCAATGAAGCAATTTAGTATTATTAAAGGGATGCATGTCAGTCCCGATCAGTTCAAAGTATTGGCGGGTCACACTATTTTTTGTGTCGCCTGCATGACATGACAAACACTTAGGTATGACTGTGCGTTGTCCATCGTCCGTCATCATCATTCGTCATTCATCCGTTGTCTGTCACACTTTAACCTGCAACCTTAAACCATGGCCATAACTTGAAAAGTATTTAACGTATGTTCATCAGTGGCGTAGCTGCCTATAGGCACTGTAGGCACGTACCTACACATTGTCCCCAGAAATCAAAAAAATAAAAATGCAATAAAAACAGAGGGGGTTAAGGGGTGGATGGGTATGGTCAGTTCATATCAATTTTTACTCGTAGTCCTTTCAGAAAATAAAAGTCGAACTCTTTTCGCTCGCGGTCTTTCGGAACCAAACACACCATGATTGTGCAAAATTTCGAAAGATTTTCAGAAAGCAAGTATTCATATTAATATATGTTATTTTGTTCTGTTCCGATGTTTTTGTTGCGCAATCGCAGATTAAAAAAGCTTGAAATCGCGGGTTAAAAACATATTGTTTGCTGCTTAAAATACCGCCAGAATGCAGGATTTGGCTTCCTTCTAAAAAATATTTCAGGGCGAGCATGCCCCCGGACCCCCCTATACCTTGTGCCTACACACCGATTTAGGCACAGCTATGCCACTGTTCATGAAACTTCACACTTTTTCAGCTGTCGCCTGCGTAGCATGGCAGACACTAAGGGACCACTTGTGCGTTGTCCATCGTCGTTCGTTGTCATCCATTGTCTTTCACAATTTAACCTGCAACATAACTTTGGCATAACTTGAAAAGTATTTGACCTATGTTCATAAAACTTCACGCACATCCTCATCTTACATTAGGGAATGGCGTTAAATATGTCTGTGACTTTCAGTTTGGCACTAAATTGTGCCCCTTTTTATTAAACTTTAACCTGCATCCAAACCGAGCTGAAATAAGCATCAGTTTAAAATGAAAGGAAAATATTAATTTAGTTTCTCACTTAAATTAACCCTTTTAGTTGTACGATAGCAAAATTCTTAAATTATTGTCCACAAACTGTGATTTTTTTTATATTTTTTTTGACCAATATTTGCTTAGTTTCTTTGTACAGACCAAGTTGCGTTCAAATACCCCAGAAATGCATTCCGTTTGCATTCGCTTGCGCTCCGTTTGCATTCCGTTTGCATTTCATTTTTAAATGCGTGTTTTAAAAATGCAAATCATTTGCGTTATTGGATGCATTCAGCGTTTATAACAAAATAATGCCTTCATTTGAATGCTCGGAATGAACGCAACAGAATGTGTGCGTTTAAAATGTGTACATTTCGTTGTTCAGCGTTTACCAAACGCAACATCTCTTAAGATTAAATCACATTTTTATCACGAGTCGGCGACATGTTTATGTGATCATATTCGAGAATGTGTCTTTCTGTTGACATTATTTGTGGTGCACATGATGATTATTTTGTTTTCTTCTTGTTTATGTTAGTTTCATCAAAAAATGTAACATACATAACACTATATAAGGATATACCAGCTGTTTTTTATCAACATTATTTTAGTTTTATATTGAAATAATTTAAAGTGTGCACAATAAGTAAATATTTCCCATTTTGAATCAGTAAAAAATAAAGTAAATGTGTAATCATGCTTCAGCTGTTCTTAAACACCATTTACACAGGGTAATTCTTTATATTAAAACACTGAAAAACGCTCTTTGTTTAAATAAAAATGTTAAATATCAAATCAAAAGGATAAACTAGAACTTATCGGAAATAGCGAAATGCATTTACGTTTGTTTCGTTCGTTTTCGGCATTTGGCGTTTTAAAAAATGGACGATGAATGCATTTTTTAAAACGCCAAATGCTGAAAACGAACAAAACGAACGCAACGAATGCAACGAATGCATTTTTAAAATACATATCGTACAACATATTCATTCAGCGTTTTTTCTGCGTTTGTTCTGCATTCATTTGGGGTACTTGAACGCAACTGGGTCTGTATTCCTAGAAGTTTACTTGTTAGGCCAGAGTTTTTTATTTTTAGATTTACAGGAGAGCCTATATACCCTAAATTTTGCAAAACTGAAATAAAAATAAAAGTCAAAATCATGAATTTTATTTTTCCTCCTGTTCAATTTGCTAGATAGTTTAAAAAAAAATTGAGTCTAGCCTGTAACTTATTTTCACAATATCGTAAAATCTCACCCTTTTTTTAAAAAAAATGTGTATTATGACTCATTTTATATTTGGCCAGTGGATTTGAAATTTAAAATATTTTATAGTACTTGTCCATGGGCATGCAGAACTAACTTGTCCAAATTTGAATTGCACTATTCCAATTTATACATACTTATTTATATAAACAAAAGCATATTAATATTTCATTTTTTTAATAATTATGAGAAAAGAATTCTGTGTCAATAAAGTGGTCTACGGACAAGTATACTAAAATTCCGCTGGCCAAGACCCTAGAACAGACAACCTGTCCTGATCATGTCGGCCAATGGATTGCAGAACCCCTGAATTCGGTTGTGACATGCATACATTATAGAAAACACACCAACACAAGGTATAAATTACAATATCAGGTATGTTTGACATAGTAAGCTCAAGATGAAACATGCAAACTAAAAAAATATTAGTATAATGCTGTGCACATAATTTGAATGCAAGTTCTAGATTACAATATAAAACATGCTCTCTATATTGCGAATTATGCCAGATTGTTTGCATTTAAGAATTATGATTTTGTTTTTTTCAAAACTGGGCAGTAAATCAGTTTTTGTGTTGTCTGCTTAGCATGGCAGACACTTAGGGATCACTTGGTCATAACTTGAAAAGTAAGTGACCTATATGTTCATGAAACTTCACACACATATTCATCTTAACCTTAAGAATATTGTTACACATGTCCACTTACTCTGCCTTTCATTTTGGCAGAGTTTAATACTGCCCAGGGGCGTACCTGGAGCATTTTGAAATGTACGCCAGATATGAGAAGCGTAGCTGCGAACCGAGCAGCGACCGACGCTGCGAGTGGGGGGTAGGTGTGTGAGGGGGTTTCCCCCTCCCGCCGGTGGGGGTTTGGACAATTTTGAAAATTAGGAGGCAAATGATGCGTTCTCAAGCTATATTTCAGCGTTAATATGGCATTTTGAACTTTTATTTTTTCACTTTTGCTGACGAATTGTACGCATTGGCGTACGTGTAGTATGCCTGGATACGCGCCTGCCGCTTTTTATAAAACTTTAACCTGCAACCTAACCATGCTCGTAACTGGCCATAACTTTGACCTATGTTCTTGAAAATTCACACTCGTATTCATCTTACCACACAGAATATTGTTACTCATGACCAATAACTCTGACTCATTTTTTGCAGAGTTATGCCTTTTCATAAATCTTTAACCTGCAACTTAACCTAGCTCATACCTTAGCAAAATATTGACCTATGGTCATGAAACTATACAGTTCTTCCTTATCAGTTATCCAATGCAGAGTAATGCCCCTTTTAATAAACCTTAACACTTAAAAAAAATAGTTGCACTTGCTAAAATAATCACACAATAGGCGACACTAGTGTTCTGTGGAACACCCTTCAAGTCAAGCTCTAAACAATAGTTATAACACCCAGTGCTCTGTATTAATGAACTTAGAATTGATGTTAAATCTTGTTGTTTCAAAACAAATCATGATTTTAATTATAACTACGGTTTAAACAGTATTAAATCATTTTAGAATTATTTAATTTTTAGAATTTTGTGATTCTTGGTTTGAAGAAACTCATTACTCAGTGAGTGATACAGTCTTAATCTGTTTCTCACAGCTATTAAAAGGCTCATTCATTTCTGAGAACACACTGAGTTGCATCATAATAGCTTTACGTGATGTCATAATAGCATGACATGATGTCATAATGCCAGGGTGTGATTTCATAATACCAGAAAGTGATGTCATGATAGAAACAACCAAATGAAAATATGAATTGAATTGAATGTTGTTTAACGACTCAACACAGTATAGGTTATTTAGAGCTGCCCCAGAGTGAGGGGAAGGATACATAGGAATCCGGGAACCGTGCACTACCCTTATTATCGAATAGATTCCTGTGGTTCTTTAACGTGCTCAGAGGATTGACCGATACACGGGACCGCCCGGTTTACGTCCCCATCAGACGGACGAGGCTAAGGGAAAGTGTCTTGCCCAAGAACACACCGACGAAACTCAGTGGCACCAGTGGAGGATTGAACCCGGGGCCTCCGGTTACAAATCTACCGCGCTACCGCAGCCTGAAGCATTCTGATTGGTTCAGTGATAAAAATTGGACCAATGAAACCGGATAATGTAAAGCTCATTACATTCTCAGAACACACTTTGCTATAGTTTTTTCTGCATAACAGATTTTCTTTAAACTTTTTGTACAGTAAGTCTGTTATATATATAGACAGAAAATGCAAAAATAATGGTAGGTCACCATAATTGTCAAAAATTATAAATTTTAAAAAATAATTTGTAATGCCACCATCATGTCAATCCGTCCAAAAAGTTGAACAAGTCCCATGAAATAGCTAAAAAGGACATTTTTGAAGTATAATCATTTATTCTTTGGTCAAAATTCTGCTAATATTGTATTAAAGTAAAGAACATTTCATTATAATAACATTTAAAGCTCATCTTTATGTAAAACCTATCTTTTTTTGCTCTACTGGCCAAGGGCCAGCAGAGCTTATGGGATGGTGTGTTGTCCGTCTTCCGTCGTCTGTCGTCTGTCGTCCGTTAACTTTTCTTCAAACGACTTCTCCTCAAAAGCCGCTTGGCTAATTTTGACCAAACTTCACATGGATGATCCTTAGATGAATGCTTTTTAGATTTGTTAAAATTAGATCAGCGCTACATCCAAGATGGCTGCCATTACCATATATGGTCGAAACCTTAAAAATTCTTCTTCTCCAGAACCGCTGGACGGATTTCAACAGTTTTTCTTTTAAAATGATCGCCAACGCCTAGACTATCAATTTTGTTCAAATAAAGTCCCCGGGGTCAAAAATGGCCGTGCCCCGGGGGTCCAAAGTTTGTATATTGAGGTTTTGCATGTTTTCATATAGACATATAGGAAAAATCTTCTTCTCTGAAACCACAAGGCACAGAGCTCTCATGTATTACATGTAGCATCAGCTTATGGTCCTCTACTAAGTTTGTTCAAATGGTGACCCTGGGGTCAAATTTGTCCCCGCCCCGGGGGTCACAGTTTTACATAGACTTATATAGGATTTTGTTTTAAAAAAATCTTCTTCTCTGAAACTGCAAGAGCCAGAGGTTTAATATTTTGCATTTGCAATAAGTTTGTGGTCCTCTACCAAGTTTGTTCAAATGGTGACCCAGGGGTCACATTTGACCCCACCCCGGGGGACACAGTTTTACATAGGGTTGTATATGGAAAAACTGAAAAAAATCTTCTTCTCTGGAACCACATGGCACAGAGCTCTCATGTATTACATGTAGCATCAGCTTATAGTCCTCTACTAAGTTTGTTCAAATGGTGACTCTGGTTTCAAATTTGTTCCCGCCTCGAGGGTCACAGATTTACATAGACTTATATAGGATTTTTTTTTTAAAATTCTTCTTTTCGCAAACTACAAGAGCCAGAGGTTTGATATTTTACATTTATTATAAGCTTATGGTCCTTTACCAAGTTTGTTCAAATGGTGACCCTGGGGTCACATTGGCCCCGCCCCAAGGGTCACATGTTTACATAGACATGTATAGGGAAAAACTTAAAAAATCTTCTTCTCTGAAACTGCAAGAGCCAGAGGTTTAATATTTTGCATTTGCTATAAGCTTATGGTCTTCTACCAAGTTTGTTCAAATGGTGACCCATTGGTCACATTTGGCCCCACCCTGGGGGTCACAGTTTTACTTAGGCTTGTATAGGCAAACTTCTTCTCTGGAACCACATGGCACAGAGCTCTCATGTATTACATGTAGCATCAGCTTATGGTCCTCGTTTGTTCAAATGGTGACCCTGGTGTCAAATTTGGATGCGCCCTGGGGGTAACATTTTTTTTATTTATTTTTTATTATTTTTAATTTTATTTGATTGATTTATTTATTTTTTTAATTTTAATTTATTTTTTTTAAATTTTTTCAATTTTAATTTTTTTTATTTTTTTTTTATTTTTTTTTATTTTTTTTTCTTCTTTTTTTCATTTATTTTCATTTTTATTTTTTTGATTGATTTGAATTTTTTTTTTTTTTTTCATTATCTTTTTAATTACTTGACACTTACTTTAAAATTTCTTGTCGGCGCTTAACTTTTCCTAAATGCCTTGTTGAATTTCGACGAAACTTGGCAGGAAGCATCGGTAAGATGTCTAGTTGTGCATATCACGCTTTTGTTCCAGTTCACTGATTTTTGACGGAGTTATGGCCCTTTGACATTTTTATTTTAAATTTCTTGTCGACGCTACTCCTCTTAAACGGCTTGTTGGATTTCTACGAAATTTGGCAGGAAGCCTCAGTATGATGTTTAGTTGTGCAAAGCGCGGTATATCAATGAAATCTTGGACAATTTTGAAAACAAGCTAGATCTTGTTAGTAATAACAGAGTTATGCCCTTGATTTGTTGAAAAATGCTATATTGTATTTTCCTTCGTTAAATCTATAGGAGAAGATATCTAGCTATATCTATCTAAATCTATAAGAGCTGTTTTAGCCAGTAGAGCGTCCACATGCCCTCTTGGGCCTCCTGTTTACAAAATCTGTTGAGACCATTACTCATTACCCATTACTCACAATTTATGCACAAATTAGCCCTTAATGATACAATTTCCTTTTTTTTTTGTATGTTCCCAATAATAGAATTTGTTTAAACTTTCTAAGCACATAGTTTAACATATATAAAAACAAAATGTGCAATAAAAATGTTAGGTCCCCATGCTTGTTTAGATTATTTTAAGGCCAAGCTAAAAGGCCAAGTTTTGTATGAAATTATATATAAATGGTATATTTTCCTTTTTTGTTATGTTCCTAATAACAGAATTTGTTCAAACTTCCTAGACACTTATTTGAACATATAGTAAGACGATATATGCAATTAAAATTATAGGTCACCATGCATATTGAGATTTAATATTGGTTTTTGGAACCCCACCATTATGCTTAAATATTTTAATTTTGTTTGAGCTTTTACAAAATGTTATATTTTTCCTATTTTATGTATTTTTCTAATAATAGGCATTTATATAAATAAAGACAATAAATACAACTAGACATCAAGAGCAACATTCCTGTAAATTTTTAGGAAAATCCATCCAACAGTTTTGGAAGAGAAGTCGCCCAAAATTCTGCGCATGAAAAACTACAGAAAATGCATTTAAAAATGTTTTCATTGTTAATCATTTTATTTTTATTTTTATTTCCGACGCTGAGTTTTTTCAATATTATTATTATTTTTATTCCCTCCTCCTATTGATAAGTTTTGAAAAAAATCCCGTTAATCTAAAAATCAAAAAAAATCTGGCCTTAGATGATTACATTTTGACTTTTGTCCCTAAGGACAAAAAAAAAAAATAGGTGTGTTTCCTATTGCATGCTCTAAAAAAATAGGGTCGGAAGGTATTTTTTTAATTTTTTTTTTGGAGCAAGATATTGTGAGATTCTACATTATTTATCTCATAAACCCCATACAAGTTGATGATACAACAGAAAGTTCTGTGATGTCAGTTATCCTCGATAATATTGTGATAAATCATTATTCAGAACAAATTTAAAAAAAGGTTTTATGGTCGGCCCCTTAAAAATAGGGTCGGTCGGGCCACCGGAAACACAGGTATTTTTTTTTGCCTATCATTTGTTCTAATATTCATATCTCAGTTTATTGTGACGGTATGAATTTTTCAAAAACACAATTTGACACAAATTAATACCATTTAAAAAAGACGAGCAATGTTGAATGTATATGTAAGGGAAAATGAACATATGCAATATGTTTTATGATAATGACTCAGTGAAGAGTAAACATTTTACATTAATACTTTATCCAAAACTTATTTTTAAGATTACGCGTTTGTAAATGTAAATGCGTAATGTTTTGCTTTTTTCATGCATACAACACGCATTGTGCTGAAAGCTTAAATCCGGAGCAGGGAAAATGTGTATGAATGTGGGTTATAATAATAATAATAATAATAATTTCTTTATTTAACGAAGGTTGAAACACATTAAGTTATGCATATAAATACATACACTTATTTCAATGTGGCCTTTGAACAATAATGCTATAAAAGTTATAAATACATATAAAACATTCATACTCGTGTGCACACACGCAAACATCCATATACATATACACAACAATACTACAAATCAGACAAACACCCATTAGTTAATACATTCATTATATTCTTAATTCATAATCAAGATATCCATAGTGTCATATATGACGGATATTTAAGCAATTACATGCATACAGTGCCAGTTTCACTCAAGAAAAAAATAAATAACAACACAACAGCGTCATAATTACATAGTAATATCGGCTAGTTAATATATCCTGTTTTTGGAAAAGGGGTTGATGCACTATTTTCAATCAATATTTAATTAAAAGGCCTCTGATAACCTTAAAAATAGCTGGAAAAATTATCAAAATGCCATGAAAAATAAATGAGATATGGCTTATTGAAAATTTGAAAAGAACATAAATGAAGGCGGCCATCTTGGAACGATGACGTCATTGCACCTTTTTACTATATAATGATATATTGACAAAATATATTTTGAAGCAAAGAAAATCACTGCAAACTGATTAAAAATAAACATACAGATGTAAAGTGTATGCCTATTTTTCATTTCCAGTGATTTTCTTTGCTTTAAAAGACATTTAATCAGTATGTCATGTATGGTAAAAAGGCGCTATGACGGCATCGTTCAAAGATGGCGCCTCCATTTGTGTTTCTTCGCAAATTTTCAATAAGTCATACCTCTTTTACTTTTCATGGCATTTTGATAATTCTTTCAGTTTTTTTCAAGTTTTTCAGAGCCCTTTGAAATAAAGATTGTTTGAAAATAGTGCATCAACCCCTTTAAATTAAATAACACACGTCACTTTGAACAGTCTTTCAGTCATATCACAAAAATGTCTACTTGTAGCCGTGATCTCTATGCTTAACTTTACAGGACTGTCATACAAGAATACCATGCCAGAGACACATGGCATGATGCGCAGTTATTTTACTTTGTTTTGTATGGTGTTTTACGTCATTTTCAAGACGTAAGATAATATATGACGGTCATATTTTTTGTGGTGGAGGCATACCGCCCACTTTTCCTGAGTTGAACCAGTACTGTACACCTCCCGCCATCCGTAAGATTCGACACTTCCTCACTTACAAGTCGAGCTTCCACTGGGATTCAAACTCACAGCGGAGAGAAGGTTAACAATGCAATGTCGTTAACCCATTGACCACGGAGACGTTATTTTACTGACACAGGGCCAACCGGAGTCCAAAATGTGTAAAATAAAAATAATTTAAATGTTGGCTTAAGAGCTATTATCCTATACTGAAGTCTGTTACTTTGAATTTAAATAAAGCACTTCCAGAACCTCGATCAGGTTCTTTTTTTTTATTGTAACGAAAGGCAAGATTCTTAGGTTTTATGAAGAAGAACTTACAGAAGTTTTCATTGAAAGTTTGTTTTCAAATTATGACATATTCTTCACCACATTTCTTAAAATAAATATTGTTCAAACTAAAATATTTTTGGTCGAAAATAAACTAAAATATTTTTGGTGGAAAATAAAGCAAGTGTCCCTTTAAAGCTGCATTTAAATTATTAAACAGGGAAAAACATTTTTGGGGGCATTATTTTTTCATAGGTTTTACTAAATTCATGATGTAATAACATATAAATCAATTTTTGTAATATGCCAAGATATATGAATGTTTTGAATCAGTTTTGCAACGCTTTGCAGATCAAATCAAGACTTTCCAGTGTGTGTTATGTATCAAAATGTGTGGTTTGAACCAAGTTCAAAGTACATCACGCACAGAGAAATGAACTAACTTAACCTGTAATCTAGTGAAAGTTCCGGAGCTACTTGATGATGTCGCGAATTTGATTTGACAGCTGTTTGACTAGCAATATAATGATGGGACATCTGATTGGCTGTGGGTGTGGTTTCGCAAGGATGTTTTTTTTCATATAAAATACATAAAAATCAAGTATAATGCAGATTGAACGTGTCTCACGTTCCTGACAGATACTGATTGTGTTTGTTCTACACACGCAGAATCATCATACAACATAATTGAAATATTAAGCAAATTTACCTGGAAGGTGAAGTTTGACTTTAATTCTATTGGAACTCAATCTACTAAGAGTCATAGGAGTGAACATGTGACCTGTCACGCGATACGATCATCAGACTTTTAGAGGAATATTATTCTGAAACTTGGAGACCAAATAGATCAGGGTGGGCCACAAATACTGGGCGGGCATATGACTGTTTAAGTAGATTAGTTCCAATAAAATTAAAATCAAACTTCACCTTCCAGGTAAGTTGTTTAATAATTCAATTCTATTGAAACTAATCTACCAATCAGAGTCATTGGAGTTTTTACAGTCCATGTTTCAGAATAGAGTAAATGCATGAAAACACGTTTTCATAAACAATATATAGGAACCAAGGCGAGGTAATCATATCTTTAAATTTACATGATCCAGTTGAATACAAAATTCTAGTCCACTACTGCTCACCATAAAGTTTGTTCTGGTAATAATCTGGAGAACAGTGTCCAGTCTTATTTCACCGACAGAATTGCTTTACTATAGTTCGAATCATTCTTTACTGGTCTTTTGTAAAACTTCCTGAAAGTTACAGTCTTTCAACCAAAATTTCAGCCACCTGCAGGTGGACTGTTACTGTGTATTCTCTCCATGTGTGGTGATTACAGAGGGCCATCACCTATCACACCATACAAAATGCAGCCATGTGTGGTGATTACAGAGGGCCATCACCTATCACACCATACAAAATGCAGCTATAAATAAAATATTACTATACTCCTTTTCTTGCAAAACTTTCATAAATTAATTATAATACAGAGTAAATCATCTTGGATGTTGGGAGAGGGTTGGGTGGGGGTTGGGAGGGGAGTGGGGGTGGGAATCAAGATAGGTAGACCTTTCTCTATTTCTCCTTAGATAATCATTTCCTCACAAATAATTTCACTTACGGTATAATATTTGTTGTATTATTTTTGTCTATATTGTTGTTAGGTTGGTGCTATACAAAAAAATAAAAAAATGATTTTGCTTATCATACTAGACTAAAAAATAGGCATTTTGTGCATCATCTTGACTTGAGCCATCTTAGAAAACAGACAGGGTGCTTCATAAAAAGGCATTTTAAGTGTGCAAACAAACAAGAAATGCCCTTCTTCACAATGTAGGGTCTCCCTCAGTCTACTACATAACTCAACAAATAATCTTGCATATTTATACCCCTACAAAAAAGATTTTAGAGGGGTATACTGGATTCAGTTTATCCATCAGTCAGTCGGTAGCGCGGCGGATTTGTAACCTCGGATTCAATCCTCCATGGTGCCACTGAGTCCGTCGGTGTGTTCTTGGGCAAGACACTTTCCCTTAGCCCCGTCTGTCGGATGGGGACGTAAACCGGGCGGTCCCGTGTATCGGTCTATCCTCCGAGCACGTTAAAGAACCATAGGAATCTATTCGATAATAAGAGTAGGGCAGGTTCCCGGATTCCTATGTATCCTTTCCCCTCTCTCTGGGGCAGCTCTAAATAACCTATACTGTGTTGATGAGCCGTTAAACAACATTTAATTCAATTATCCATCAGTCTGCCTTTTTTCATCTCTACACACAATCTTGTCTGCTCTATTATTTTTCAAGACTTATAGCTTCACTCATGAATGTTTACAGGTAGATGATTGAAGGATGACCCACATTTGTGGGGTCGGTAGGTTCAAGGTCACCTTCACCTGATTATGAAAGGCCATGTCCATTTTAACTGGTCATGACTTGTATCCACATTCATGAAACTTTACAGGTAGATTGACCTTGATACATTGGGTCAAGGTCACCATGATCTGACGGTGAACAAGTTTCTCAGCTCCATAACTCTTCAAGATTGTAGCCACATGTGTGAAACTTAACAGGTAGACTCGGTGGTGAGAGGATGACCCCGATATATTTTGGGGTCAATAGGTTCAAGGTCACCATGACCTGATAATGGAAAACCTGATCGTTCTAGACTTTAGGCACACTAAAAGGCTTCATCACATAACATGGCTTCTGGGAGTGTAAAACTCATTGGATAAAAAGGTGGGATACTCGGCATAGCCTCGTATTCTATCATTTTATCCAACTCATTTATTAAAATCAATAATACACAGTCAGGAATGAAAGATCCTCTACGTACTCCATGAGAGGATGACGCCTTGTAATTTTTGGGTCAATAAAGTGCTCACAAAATAGGATAACCCCAAGCCCAGGGACTGTCAAAATCTGGTTGGGGCTTGTCCCTTTTTGCCCTATTTTACTATATAGTTAATTCAGGGCCTGTCAATATTAATTCAGGGCCTGCCTGTCAAACATATTTTCTTTGAGCACTGCAATAGGTTCAAGGTCAAGATCACCATGGCCTGATCATGAAACCCTTGTCCAGTCTATTACTGTTCAAAATTCGAAGCACTCTTGACTCTTCATGGGTACAATTACATGGTCCCAGCGAGGGTATATCAGTCAGCCCTTCCAAACGGCAGTTCTAGCTTCCTATTTGTTTGTTTTATTGTAGTTTCCTTTAAGGCTTTATAACATATTACTTGTTCAAATAATCAAGATAAAAATTTAGTTCTGCTGCAAAAAATGAATAATTACAGCAGATGATGTAATTTATCTCCAATGATTGAAGAGTAGATAAAGGGACATAAGCGTGAAGATAATGTTGACTGGTATCTTTATTGCCATTTGAATTATTCCTCAATCATCACATCATGGCAGGCAACCAGTCTAGTCAAAATCTGAGAATATTTGAGAATATTTTCTTAATTGCTTTTTGCTATTTATAGAGTTGTTGACTCGTGCAATGTTTCCAAGCCTCGTGCAGAGTTTCCAAGCTTCATGTTATGTTCTTATAGCTGTTTTGATATTTGCAGAATACATTATTCGCAGGTTATTATATGAACAGAGGAAAACATGTTCTTTATGGTAAATATAGGAGTTATTTTCATAACGAAATAATGAACCTTACATTTTCATGTGTGAATTGATTGTTTAACGGCTCATCAACACAGTATAGGTTATTTAGAGCCGCCCCAGAGAGAGGGGAAGGATACATAGGAATCCGGTAACCGTGCCCTACTTTTATTTTCAAATAGATTCCTATGGTTCTTTAACATGCTTGGAGGATAGATCGATACACGGGTTTACGTCCCCATCCGACGGACGAGGCAAAGGGAAAGTGCCTTGCCCTAGAACACACAGACGAAACTCCGTTGCATTTCATGTGTGCGTTGAAAAATTAAAAATAGTTGTCATATTCAATTGAAAAGATAAATAGATAAGGTTTTAATCCATTTTCCATGATTTCACAGATAATAATATTTGCTACCCTTTGAGGATAAAATACAGCGTCTCCCTGGCCAAGGGGTTAACAACATTGCATTGAAAACCTTCTCGCCTCTCAATGCTGCGGGTTCGAATCCCACTGGGAGCTCAATTTGTAAGTGAGGAAGTGTCAGTTTTTACGGATGATGGGAGGTGTACAGTACTAGTTTTACCCAGGAAAAGTGGGTGGTCTGCCTCCACCACAAACAAATTGACCATCATATGTAACCTTACATGTGTTGAAAATGACGTAAAACACCATACAATTGAGAATATAAAATGAATGCTTGCCTAAATGAATCAAAAACCTATTCATGGGTTCATTGAATTACAATTATTCCTTAAAATAAAAATGAATGCGTTTTTTATCCTTAGATCTTAAAATTGGAATTAAATAATTTAGGGCCAGGCAATTTCAGAGGAGAGAATTGGAATGATAAACAAAAACATAATTATTCAGAGCTTAATTTCCTCTATGTTTTCGAGTTAGAGGGAAAGTTTTAAAAGTAGGAGAACGATTTGTAGTTCTACATGTAAACCTTTTCTTGTTGTATTGGGGAATGCTAAAAGTAGGCTGTTGGTTGTTTGGTGTTTTACGTCATTTTCAACACATGTAAGGTTATATATGATGGTCGATTTTTTGTGGTGGAGTTAGACCATCCACTTTTCCTGGGTAGAACAAGTACTGTACACCTCTCGCCATCCAGAAGAATCGACACTTCCTCACAAGTCGAGCTCCCAGTGGGATTCGAACCCGCAGCGGTGAGGCGAAGGTTTACAACGCAATGTCGTTAACCATTCAGCCACAGAGACGCTCCTTACAAGTAGGCTTTCAGGTAACCAAAGTACATAGGCATTTTTGCCATGTTTTCGTATCATATATTCTCAGTTGATTCTTGTATAAAAAGAGCCAAATATAATTCTCTTTTAAAATGTTGCATTGTCAACTTCTGCATGATTCTCGTCCGTCGGATGGGGACGTAAACCGGGCGGTCCCGTGTATCGGTCTATCCTCCGAGCAAGTAAAAGAACCATAGGAATCTATTCGATAATAAGAGTAGGGCAGGTTCCTGGATTCTTATGTATCCTTCCCCTCTCTCTGGGGCGGCTCTAAATAACCTATACTGTGTTGATGAGCCGTTAAACAACATTCAATTCAATTCAATTCTCACATAATAGGATACTTAAAGTAGCTATCCTGCCAACAATTAACCCTTAACCCGCTACATATATATAATGGACTGTTCTTTCTTTGAATTAAGACCATTCCATTTATGTGGCAAAGGGGTGTTTTGGGGAAAATGACTGATCAGCAGCAGGCTGATCTGGGTTAACAGTGGACGTGTAGTCGTGCTTAGCGGGTAAAGGGTTAAAAGTTACCAACTCATAATTCATTTACACAGATTCAATCACGGTAAGTGTTTTAAGAATCCATGAAAACATTTTTTTTTGTAAAATCTTTTAGTCGGCGTAATATACACTATTATATGACCTGAACACCAGGATGAAGTTTTGATAAAAAATTCGGTTGTGCAATTTTTGTTGTTATTTGGCGTGTTAGTTTCTTTAAATAAAAAATATTAATTATTTGGAGGTTAGTTCTTTAAATGAAAGATATTAGCAACACACTGCCTCCCATTCCCAGCAATGATGCTGTCTCCTTGATGTCAGGAGGCTTGTAACATCATTAAATTTTCTTT
>JAWPHD010018362.1:0-40248 GCA_037043455.1 Cyrtodaria siliqua | reverse complement strand
TATCGAAAGAAGGTAAACAAAACCAAACAAATGAGAATGTATCTATCTTTGTTAAGCAAATTACATGAGAATATAGATTTTAAGATTCTATATATACAAAACAATACGAACTAATATAAACGTGTGACCTCTCTGTAATAAAGCTGTTGCTATAATGGGAGATAATAAAGGACACTTTTAAGTTTATAACAAAAAATCTACACTGCAGTAGGTATAGTCGGAAAATTCAATGTTGTTTCTAGATCTACATATGTACGTTGATCTGTCAACTTTGACCATAACTCAACGGAAATGACCACTAGTAATGCTAAGAAGATGAAATAAAAGAGATGATAGATAGATGTAAAATAAAGAAATAAATACATGTAAGACATAGCACACATGACCATATAGAAGATTAAAAAACAACAACATAACAATGAATTCAATGATAAATACGGTTTTGAGTGTTTATGTGCTTTTTAAATCTAATTTATGTTTATATTTGACTATTCTAATGAGAATGTGAACTAATAAACAGCCAAGTCGCCGATATAAGATTAGACCTTTGTCTATGATCTTTGCTTTCTTTGAAGCACTAAAACGATTGAATAGCATTTTTTGAAATTTCACAATTTATTAACTCAAACATGTTTATAACTTCTAATATTTTTTTCATGTGTACCTGTGGGAATTGTCAAGTGATGGCCAATAATCGCTGTTGCTGTCGGGAAAATGAGAGGATAGAAGCTTGTATGGAAGAGTTTGAGGTGAAAACCGGCTGTCGTCTGACATGCATAACAGAACATCCGGGGTTTCTATCTGGGTGTTTGGAAGAATACACGTTGGACATTGCGTACCTTGCGTACAAGCAGGATCATGGTGAAAGGCCAGTTTATGATGCAAACCAGTAAGTTTTAAGTCTATGTATATGTATCAATCATTTTCAAAATATGGGAAAAGTGTGTCATATAATTACTTTTTAATTACTTATTGGATTTGTTAATGCAGATACATACATGTATGTGGTTCATTGCGCTATTAATTCAGTCCAGCTCGGCTGAAAGATGTATGTATGGCTTTTATGTTGCATCAGCATCTTCCAGTCGCTTGTTTACTTTTAGCGGTGAGCTCAATGCTCAATTATATATAGTATTATCAACCTGTATTACCAGTCGACACATGACACCTAGTCACAATATAATAATATCAGGCCGAACAGTAATACATCTTTGGCATGACCCAGTTGAATCTGCACACACACACACATCTCGGGAAAGAGTTTCGGGTTGTGCTACCAGCATGTGCTGTTGTAAGAATAAGAACAGAGTATCCGTCAGACAACTACAAAGGTTTTTATTTTGCCGGATAAACATTAATTATGTATTTCATTTGAATGCATTATGACTGAGTGTATGTATTTTTTTTGTTACACAATTTGTTTATGTTACGTGTATATGATTATGTTCATTGTTTTTATTTTTTCCCGCCGGTGTTTTAATGAAAGAATGCACGTGTTTACCAGTCGAAGAGTGATTGCATTCTTTATTTATTTGTTTTCCTTCACTTGTTTATACTGTAAATGCACATAATGTACCTTCTGCATATATTCATAACAGAAAAACATAATTAAATAAAAGTTATAAAAAAATCCTTAATTTGTTTTGATTGCTCCTTTTAGTTCTTTGTGCACTTATTCTTTAATATGTATGGGAATGTCAAACTAAGTTTGTGCGGCTCATACTACATATATAATAAAAATGTAAACGGGCGTCCTTACAATCCAAGGTGATTGTCACATTAAAAAGCTTGTAAAGGTGTGATGCGATGTATGTTTTGTTACACTTGTTACAAATATACCTGGAGTCCATATACACAAATGCTTCTCAAGTAGAGTGCATATACCATGTATACCCTTTATAGTTCAAATAAAATATACTGAAAGGCAAACGAAACGCAAGGTGCGTATTTCCGCTATATATTGTATGTTTAATATGTTACTGCTAATCAAATGGTACAGGGCGACATTAGGCCTGTCCTTTTAGAAAGGTTTAAACAGCACTGAACACGCCAATGAATTTCTTGTTACAACTTGTACTGTGATTAAAACGTCTACAACATCACAGTTGTGTCCTTTCTCTAACTAACTGCACTTTTTTTTTTTACAAAACATCTTGGGATTTCCTTGGAATATATGTGGAATTAAGTGTGCAGTATATGCAATATATAGCGGAAATACGCACCCTGCCTTTCTTTTTCCTTTTAGTATAATATTTGATATCCTCTATAATACGAGTACATTCATTTTTTCTAGCGACTGATGCATGGGCAATCTTGAATAGAAATTTCATTATGACTTAACTTCCAGCCCAGTTTCATAAGAGTACATCAGAAGTTTTAAAGTATTGGCACACAGTTTACCTTTAAGTTTTTCATCAAAGATGGAGGCTGGTGGCCATCTTGAAAATTTCAAATTATATTTTGTGTCAGGTGTTTTTATTTAGGATGAATTACAGGTTGTGCCTATTGCTAAAGGAGAATGTCCCATATTGACAAATAAAAGAGGAAAAATCAAAACAATAGATTCATAAACGTCTTTTTAGATTCTTTAATGAACAAGAATGTCACTTGACCTAATAAACAGACTTTGTATACATGGCAACAATATTTAAAAATAATCACATATTATTCAAAGCGTAACAAAATACATACGTGAACAAACAATACACAATATGGTGTCATCCCTTTAAAGGGACACATGGCAATCTTGATTTATTTCCACCCAAAACTAATAAGAAACAGTTCTTTCTATACTGCGATTGCACGATAGAGGTCATGTAAGAGCATTTGATACAATTTCAAAACTATGGATTTCTCTGTAATTTAATTTACTTTTTCCAAAATCTGTTTTATTCAAAATGCTCAAACACTATATACACATTATAGCCGCTTATCTGAATAAACTTGATCTTGAGAGGGGGATAAAACATGTAGATCTAATTGGTAGTTTCTCAAATCTATGCTAGCCTAGCTGTATATATATATATAAAAAAAAACTTTAATAGAAGAGCTTCAACACTGAATTATGGTTATGAGAAACAAAATAAAATGAAGTCATTTTGCACTGTTTAGTGTGATTTATAAATTAGAACTTAAAAGATATCCATGTGTCCCTTTAATAATATACAGTGATGTTTGTCGGACATATTTTATCATTTATGCACTTGAACAAATCATAAAATTCAGAGGTTAAAGTTTCATCGCACTGTGTGCTGGCACCCTCATTAAACAAAACAAGAATTACATATTTATACATTTTATATACTTGTGACCAGGGCTTAAATTCATCCAATCATTGAGCACAATAATCAGACTAAGTGTTTTGCAAACTCTATCAACACAATAGTTTGGGTTAGAATTGTGATTGTGAGACCTTTTCTTTGAAAATATCCTTTAAAATAACTTGTTTGTATCAGTAAATATAATAATTTGCTTGTAAAGTTGTTTTTATTTGGAATTTAAAACAATAAGATTTTGAGTAGGGTCTGATTTGTGTGCTCAAAAGTTTGATGAATATTAGACCAGGTCAAATGGACGGCAGGAGAACTGCATATTATTATTAAAATAATACATACATTTTTATTGCAAATCTCATATTAATAAAACAATACTAAGGATCCTCCGCACAACATAACATAACAATGCATATTTACACGTTGATCATATCATTTATACATTAAAATTGATAGGTCCAATTGAATTGATAGGTCCAATAGGCAAAGAATGTTCTAAAATGCTGATATTGCCTTTCCATATATATTGATTACACTAAATCAAGGGCCATAATTCTGGTGTTGCTAATCTGATCTAGCTAAAATTTGTGCGAGATATCCGCAGAGCTTGGGAAGGAACAGATGGAAAATGAGTGACAGAGAGCAGTGCCAGCAATAGCAGAATGTAGTATTTTTCAATGACAAGGGCCAAAACTCTAGTGTTACTGATCAAATCTATCTGGTTTTCAATCTAATACTTTCATTGATATCGCCTAATGCCACGAGAGGTTTTTCAGTAATTTCACATAATACAATGAAAGTGAAACGGTGATATAAATTGGAGTTTATTTTTACCATATTTTTCTGACAGAAAATAATATAAACATCACTTGGAAAATATTCAGTATTTCATCACTTTAGCTAATGTTGCGTATATTGAATAACACCGCTTGGCAGATATCAATAATGACATAAAATCAATTGGAACATTTCAGATTTATGACAACACTTGGCAAATATCACATAATATCACTTGATTGTTCTACTATCACTTAGAAAGTCTCAGACCACCCACACTGATGTTAGGATCCCTCCGATGCAGAACAGAGAACATGGCCTGCTGTTGCCTGTGCCACACTCTCTCAACAGATGGGATCAAGTAGGCCTGTTGGTGGTTCATGTAGGTGTTGAGGCTGATGGACTGGATGTTCGCATGCTCCAGGAAACGACGGGCTTTGTCACTAAAGCATCACTGAATAAAATTGATGCACTTATTACTATGTTGCCAGCTGGCACATTTCCTACACACGGCTGAGAGTTCCAGATCCATGTCCAACCGCGTGAGCATTCTTGAGTCACTGCGACAAATGTACCCATACTCTTGCTGATCCTGGCATGTGTAGATGAATGGCACTCTCGACAGATGGTGAACAGGGAAAGCAGGATGTCTTGGAAGACGATATACTTTACTTCATCCGCTGGGTCTTTCCTGAAAAGGATGCATATATTATAAGTTTGGGACTCTTTTAACAGATGAGTGAACCTTTTCAAAATCGCAAAGCTGAATTTGAGTTGCTTTCATATTTACAGTCTAATAAAAGAGGATTTTACTTAAATGTTCGCTAAAATTTGAATTGAATTGGGGTTTTAAGGCGCACTAATACAGGTTATATGACGCCTAAAAGGAATGAACATGCCAGGCTCAACCTCTATTTACATCGAGATAACATATGGAGAACGGGCCTAGAACCTTCTCACCCTGAACTGCAGAGTTGCTGCAAATTATATTGTAGATGCTCCATTTACGCTGGATCCACGTTATAGTTTTTCCGCTACTGCTCTAGTGATATGTGCGAGATGGCACCTGAAACAATGCAGGGGTCATGATGAAGACCTTTAATGAGCATGAACAAAAATGATACAATGAACATGAATTTGGGGGCGTTCTACCCCTCTGCCTTCCCCTCCAACGGGATCGGCAACGGCCCTATTCTTTGCACCGTAACCAAACGGGCACCCCGGAACCACACGGGGCTAAAATTTAAAAACAAAATCAATTAAATAATTCATTAAATGTCACTGCCTCACTTTATTACCTCATTAATTTAGATGACAAGTTTGTTTGTTTGGTATTTAGCAATTTTAGGTTTTATATGACGGTTGATTTAATGGTAAAGGCTGGGTAAAATCAGTACTTAAACCTCTCACTTTCCAAAAGAATTCTCTTTCACTTTCTCACAACTCGAGCTCCCAGTGGAATTTGAACCTGCAGTGGTGAGAGGCGATAAGGTTTCAAACCCATTGTCTTTGCCTCTCTGCCATAGTATGACAAACATACCATGCACTTCAGGTTGGACATTGACATTGACCAGACTGTTCAATTTTATTTCAACTGTAAATTTGAAATGTAAAAAGAACAAAAACAACATAAATATCATGAACGACATACTTTTTTCACTGCATACGGACTCTTCCAACTCGCCTTCGGGTGAAATATATACGTCAAATCATCTCTCAGACTCTTGAATGTGATCTGACTGCCGAATGATGTGTTGGGTGTGTCGGTATCCGATGTGGTCATTTTAATTTTCGTGGGAGTAGAACACATGGGCATAGGTGTCACAAATGTTGTACATGTAGGTGTGTTGGTTTGCAGTGTTGAGCCTGGTGTTGTTATGTCGCACTGTGTAGACTGGCTTCTGTAAGAGTACTGAATGTTGTGTTTTTTCTTATTAGTCTGCGTACCTGTAGATATAAAACGATAACCTGTTAATAGTAAAAGAAATATACACAACTTTAACTATACACAACTTGAGTAATCCTATTACTGAGTATATAATTTTATAATCACTAAAAAAACATAAAAGCAGTAACTCAAATTCGGAAGAAGTAAATCAAAATGTTTAACAACATATTAGTATGTTACGAATATATACCTTATGTTGTTTACAGTTGATTCAAGAACAGAATTTTGTTGATCATCACAATGCATTATTAAGCGCCACCCAGAGGAGAAATTGCAAATGAATTTAGTGAGAAGCCAGTGGATTTCAGCAGTGGCCAGTTCACAAATTTATCAGTTGAACTACATGACATTCTGTATTTCAAACTCGCTTTTTTTCCAACATAAGGATAAGCCAAATTACCTTTAGTTGTCATCTTCTTCTTTGGACCACTTTGGTTGGAAGGATTTTCAGCGAACTTGAGCCTCTCGACTGCAACAGGTGGTTGTTCTTTAACCTGAAGTTAAAAAGCAAAGTTTCTCATCCTAGTTCAAGGTATGCCACAACGTCTATTAACGATACAGAGACATGTCTGTTTGTTGTATAAACAGCTGAAATTATGATATGTATCCATAACCAAGGAAAATAATTCTTTAAAACATTAGATGACTGATGTTGTAAAAACAATAATCAAAGATGAGCAAATCTGATGTATCAGATTATCTGATGATTTCGCGCTCACAACTAAAATTTCTTTATAAATGTGTCAATACTTAAAAGAAATCAAGAAATGTTCTTATAATCTTTTTTCTTCAAATGTGGTGTAGTGCAATTTTGTTTCCCACATGAAAACAAAATCCTCTAAAAGTAAGATGCAACACTTGTACAGTATGAATTTTGCAATACAGATTATCATATGATTGTTAGACTGTATAATGTTCTCATATGATTGCTATTCAACTGCACATGTATGATACTTGAACATAAAAGGTGTGGTATGTAAATTGTATATATATTAAAGACCAATCATGTCCGTGGCCAAGATAACTGCATTTAAAACTTTTTCTCGCCTCACCGCTACGGGTTTTAATACAATCCTACAGTTTGACTTGTCAAGTGAGAAAGTGTAGATCTTTACGGATGGCAGGAGGTATACATTACTTGTTCTACCTAGGAGAAAATTAATGGGATAATCTGCCTCCAGCAGAAAAGATCGACCATCATATATGACCTAAAATGTGCCTCAAATGTTCTAAGAATGACTAAAACATCATTCAAACAAATATAAGGACAATCACACCCATGGATGAGAATCATATTCATGTAAATGTTATATGAAACTGTATGTGTTTTAAAAATATAAATCCAATATATGTACATAATCACAGACAAAAAATAACCACTTCATTATTAGGTCTGTGATGTAACTTACTCCCAGTATATAACAGAATAGAATGAATGAACGGTGTTTAATTAAAACATAATAATAATGAAATAAAAAAATAAATATATAGTTACATTGCAACCATATCATCACTTTAATAATTGTAAATAGTTTTATCTTCATACATGTATTTATTTCTGAATAGCATATGAACTGTTTTATATGAGAATTCATTTTGACTACTGTTGATAAATGTTATGAGAATATATTCATATTTTTATTGGATACATATATATTGAAGAAGTCCAGTATGTCCCAATATTAGAAAAGTGCTGATACAGAGACCAACATTCTATAGCCGACAGGATATAACAGCTCTTTGTATTACCCGATACACACTCACACAGCCAAATCAAGCACAAAACATCAATCAGTAACTTAAAAGCCCTAAGGCTTTAGAGCATATGGTCAGAGGAACTTTATGACCCTGTTATACACAGTAGAGTACCCAATGTCATAAAACACCAGTCAGTAACTAACAGGAAATATGCATCACTCTTTGAGGTCAGTAAATATCAGGAAATATGACACATTTCAGTAATTGTAGTCACCAGTCAAATCCCAAAGTCAGTTGTTGATAACTGATAAATAAAGGTGAAGCCAATTGCCTACAGGGGGCACTCCTCAGTTTCGCATGAACGTCCATGGTGTAAATCAGAAAGAAATCAACTAAGCATCTTTTAGGTCCATGGATGGTATTTGTAATAATTATGAAGCACATGTTTGATGTTTTTTTTCCAGTTTTGAGTACTTCTAAGTTTATTTTGGTGTATTGGAATATGCATTCTTTGGGTTTTTTGGAGGCTATAAATAGAAAAATGTGAACCAATCAAAAACTTCCTAAAAGTAGGTAAAATGGCTGATTTTCAATCACGGGGAGATCAGCATGGAATAACTTTTTAAAACGCCGGACTAGGTATGTAAAATTTAGCATTTCCTGATATGCAAGAGCATTATGAGTGCAGACATGACCCTGATATGCGTAGGAATTTTATTTTTATTTATTGACATTTGAAATATTGCTAAAATTGCTTTTTTAGCATGCTATGAGGGTAATTTTATTGTCTTCTAAGAAATGTATGACACAATGATGATGGGATTTATATTTGCTCAAGGATTCAGGATAAGGGCTTGCCATGGGTTTGATGATTGAGAAATATACATTAAAATGTGGAGTGCCCCCGTAAGGGTCCAACCTTTTTTTACTAAAACAGTCAAATGAAGGATTTTTTGTCCGTATTTCAACATATTTTCAAAGTTTGTTACCATTCGGTTTGTTTGCAAAGAGAACTACTTCGGTTAGAATGTAATTTGTCGATAAGGCAAACCCGCATTGCTACGAAACCCAGATTATGAACATCTCAGTAAAATATGCATATTGTAATACTCCGCGATGCACCGTCTCTTGAGATATCTCGATATATGTCTAATTTATCTTGAGATACTCCATGTTGAGATCACATTTTATCTTGAGATATCTCAATTTATATTGAGATATTTGTATTGAGATATCTCAATTAATCTCAAAATATCTCAATATATCTCAATTTATCTTGAGATAACTGTCTTGAGATATCTTAAGTTGTTTTGTCGAGCCCTTAATGGTGTATTCTCTTACTGCTCTGGCTTCTGCCAAGTCATTGAGTACCTTCATTGTGGCTTTCTAGGCTATTTTTGTATTATATTTACACGAGCATATTTGTGTTTTACTTATATTGCCTATTGATGCTGCCTTGTTGGTTAGAGATTAGATCATGGCGGGGATTTCTTTATTTACACTGTCCTGTTTTAATGGGATGACAGTAGGGTAATTGTGAGGTTTGGTGCACCCTATAACCGGTTTAAACCCCCAGTGGCCTACTTTGCCATTGACCGTTCCAAGGCGGTAGCCCTATTGTCAATCCTTTTGTGTTTGTGATGTCGTTTGCATTTTTTATTACTTTTGCCTTTTCGTTTGTCTGTTTGCGTGTTTGTTTTTGTGTTTTGTGGTTGACTGTCGTCCTTGAATGCTGCTTTCCCTGTCCGATATTTTTATCCTTCTTGAGATAATTATCTTGATATCTCAATGTGTCTTGAGTCATTTATATCTCAAAATAAATAGAGATATATCTTACAATTTCTCAAGATGTATCGCAACTGATCGCGAGATACCTAACGCGATATCTCAAGATCCCATGTGTCTTGCGGTTGGTATATGCAATTTTAGTAGGATTTTCTAAGTTTGAAGTGGGCTTTTTGCCATTTAAAAACTAACCATTGGTGTAATTCTTGGGTTTGCCTTAACACTGTTTCATTATGTTGACAGTTTTCTAATGGTAATGTCCCGTTTAAGTACTAGTTGCTATGGTATTTGATGTCATAGTACGATGACGTTAAACATAGAATAGCATGTGGCTTGACGTCATGTCACATGACGTCATTATGTCGTGTCGCGTTAAAATAAAAAAAATCGCATAAGATAGCGGCTTTATATAAATCGGGTTATGGGAGGCAACTTTTTAGAGTGGAAATGACTTCTGATTGCAAATTTCAGACCTTTTTCATCCTATGGAAAAAAAAGCAGACCGAAAGAAAAAAGTTTGCAAAAAAGCTGTTAAAAAGGCTATTTCAGTGTTATCTTAAAAAGGTGCTGTTAGGCCAATTTATGGACAATAGCAATAATTCGTATGTCAAGACGTCCTGAATAAATTCGTCAAATGGTAAAAGGGGCGTTGCAATTTTTTTTAACGGAAAGATTACCCTAAAGGGAGCACTCCTCAGTTTCGCATGAATGTCCATGGTGGAAATCAGAAAGAAATCAACTAAGCATCATTTAGGTCCATGGATGGTACTTATAATAATTATGAAGCACGTTTGTTTTTTTCAGTTTTGAGTACTTTTAAGTTTATTTTGGTGTATTGGAATATGCATTGTTTGTTTTTTTTGGAGGCTATAAATAGAAAAATGTGAACCAATTAAAAACTCCCTAAAAGTAGGTAAAATAGCTGATTTTCAATCACGGGGAGATCAGCATGGAATATCTTTTAAAATTCAGGACTAGGTATGTAAAATTTAGCATTATTAAGTCTCTCAACTCAATGCATCATGACCAAGAGATTGTCCTCAGTTAACTCTTTAAGGACATCGCTATTTACGGTAGTAAATGGAGCTTAAATTTCGATATTGAACTATTTTACTAGGGTAACACCATAACCCGCGTTATAGCAGTAGGTTCAATATATCACACATGTTACAGACACGGAAAACACTACAATAAAAATGAAACTTTCGAATTGGTTGTATTAAACTGGTATCTTACTCAGTTAAGGCCACTTTCTAACGCCGGGAATCACAGCACACAGACTATGATTAACATACAGTTTAAAACAATGTTTGCATTTACACTATGATCAAGAAGTTGCAATAACATACATGTAACAGTCAGTCAAACATCTGGTTATTTATATTTGTTTACTCACGCGAACCCTAGTCTAGACAAGAAATCTGTACTGGCCATCTGGGGTTCGTAACGTCCACCATGTGATGTTCTCCGCAATTACACCAACAGTACCAACATCGGAGATCCCATGCACTCACAAGCGTGCAAACTACAATATAAAGCTTAAATTATTAAACAATATGCAACTTTGAAATAATGTTAAATTAATTCAGTTTAATAATTTAGATTGCTTCAAATTCGAATTATTTCACATCTACGTCACTTAATTTGTCCTTGATTAGTTAAACCATCCCACTGCTGACCTGCAACGCAATGGCATTGAACGCTTCCTGCCACTCAAAGGTATTGACCGCTGTCTGCAACTCAATGGTATTGACCGCTGCCTGCAACTCAATGGTATTGACCGCTTCCTGCGACTCTGTGGAATTGACCGCAGCCTGCAACTCAATGGTATTGACCGCTGCCTGCAACTCAGTGGTACTGACCGCTGCCTGCTACTCAATGGTATTGACCGCTGCCTGCAACTCAATGATATTGACCGCTGCCTGCCACTCAATGGTATTGACAGCTGCCTGCCAATCAATGGTATTGACCGCTGCCTGCCACTCAATTGCTATTGACCGCTGCCTGCCACGCTATGGTATTGACCGCTGCCTGCCACTCAATGGTATTGACCGCTGCCAGCCACTCAAAGGTATTGACCGTTGCCTGCCACTCAATGGTATTGACCGCTGCCTGCCATTCAATAGTATTGACCGCTGCATATCACGAAATGGTATTGACCGCAGCCTGCCACTCATTTTACATATACAATTCAATGGCATTTATTTATACAATTCAATGGTATTTACTTATACAATTCAATGGTATTTACTTGTACAATTCAATGGTATTTACAATGGTAATTAAATATACAATTCAATGGTATTTACTAATACAATTCAATGGTATTTACTTATACAAGTCAATGGTATACAATTCAATGGTATTTATAGATAGAAGTCAATAGTATTTACATGTACAATTCAATGGTTTTTACTTATACAGTTCAATGGTAATTACTTATTCGGTTCAATGGCATTTACTTATACAATTTAATGGTTTTTACTTATACGGTTCAATGGTATTTACTTATACAATTCAATGGTATTTACTTATACAGTACAATGGTATTTACTTATACGGTGCAATGGTATTTACTTATACGGTTCAATGGTATTTAATTATACAGTTCAAGGCTATTTACTGATACAGTTCAACGGTATTGACTAATACAATTCAATGGTATTTACTTATGCAATTCAATGGTATTTACTTATAGAGTTCAATCGTATTTACTTATACAGTTCAATGGTATTTAATTACACAATTCAATGTATTTACAAATACAAGTCAATGGTATTACTTATGCGGTTCAATGGTATTTACTTATACAAGTCAATGGTATGTTCTGATACAATTTGAAGGTATTGACTTATACGGTTCAATGGTATTTACTTATACGGTTCAATGATATTTACAAATACAGTTCAATGGTATTTACTTATATAGTTCAATGATATATACATTTCAATGGTATTTACATATACAGTTCAATGATATTTACTTAAACAGTTCAATACAGTTCAACGGAATTTACTTTTACAGTTCAATGGTATTTATTTATACAGTACATTAGTATTTACTTATACAGTCCAATGGTATTTACTTATACGGTTCAATGGTATTTAGTAATACAATTCAATGGTATGTACTTATACGATTTTATGGTATATACTTATACGGTTTAAATGGTATTTACTTATACGGTTCAATGGTATTTACCTATAAAATTCAATGGTATTACTTATACAGTTCAATGGTATTTACTTATACAGTTTAATGGTATTTACTAATACAATTCAATGATATATACATTTCAATGGCATTTACTTAAACGGTTCAATGGTATTTACTTATACAGTTCAATGCAGTTCAATTGTATTTACTTATACAGTTCAATGCAGTTCAATGGTATTTACTTATACGGTTCAATGGTTTTTACTTATACAATTCAATGGTATTTAATAATACGATATTCAATATTATTTACTGACACAGTTCAATTGTATATACTTATACAGGTCAATGGTATTTAACTATACGGTTCAATGGTATTTACTTATACAATTCAATTGTATTTACTTATACAGTTCAATGCAGTTCAATGGTATTTACTTATACAGTTCAATGCTGTTCAATGGTATTTACTTATACGGTTCAATGGTATTTACTTATACAATTCAATGGTATTTAATTATACAATTCAATGGCATTTACTTATACAATTCAATGGTATTTAGTAATACAATTCAACGGTAATTACTTGTATAATTCAATGGTATTTATTTATGAAATTCACTAGTATTTACTGATACAATTCAATGGCATTTACTGATACAAATCAATGGCATTTACTGATACAATTCAATGGTATTGACTGATACAGTTCAATGGTATTTAATTATACAGTCCAACGCTATTTACTGATACAGTTCAATGGTATTTACTTATAGTGGTATTTCAATATACAGTTCAATGGTACTGACTTATACATTCAATTGTATTTACTTATACAATTCAATGGTATTTACTTATACAATTCAATGGTATGTAATTATACAATTCAATGGCATTTACTTATACAATTCAATGGTATTTAGTAATACAATTCAATATCATTTACTTATACGGTTATATGGTATTTACTTATACGGTTCAGTGGTATATACTTATATAATTCAATGGTATTTACTTATACGGTTCAATGGTATTTACTTATACGGTCCAATGGTATTTACTTATACAATTCAATGGTATTTTCATAAGCAAATCAATGGTTTTTACTTATGGAAATCACTGGTATTTACTGATACAATTCAATGATATTTACTGATACAAATCAATGGCATTTACTGATGCAATTCAGTGGTATTGACTTATACGATTCAATGGTATTAATGTTACCGTTCAATGGTATTTAATTATACGTTTTAATGGTTTTTACTTATACAATTCAATGTATTTACTTATACAAGTCAATGGTATTACTTACGCGGTTCAATGGCATTTACTTATACGTTTCAATGGTAATTACTTTTACAATTCAATGATTTTTACTTATATAAGTCAACGGTATGTTCTTATACAATTTAAAGGTATTGACATACGGTTCAATGGTATTTACTTATACGGTTCAATGATATTTACTAATACAGTTCAATGGTATTTACTTATACAATTTAATGATATATACATTTCAATGGTATTTACTTATACAGTTCAATGGTATATACTTATACAGTTCAACGGTATTTACTTGTACAATTCAATGATATTTATTTATGCAATTCACTGGCATTTTCTTATGCAAATAAATGGTATTTACTTATGCAAATCACTGGTATTTACTGATACATTTGAATGGTATTTACTGATACAAATCAATGGCATTTACCTATACAACTAGAAATTGTTATTGTCCATTGTCCAACGGTCCTCTATTGATCTGAGATCGTTTTGATAATCAATATCCCTGTGACTGTATCTACAATCTTTATCAGTAAGGCCACATAAAACAATATGTGTGGTTCAGGTAACCCGACTGATCCTATTTTTTTAAGAGGCCGACCCTAAAACTTTTGATGCAAAAAATTAAAAAATTAAAAATTAAAAATTTAACAAATTTAGAAGAAATTAAAAAAATATTTAAATAAAAATTAAAAAAAAATTAAACGCAAACATCAATAGGGGTCATCTACTGGTCATGACCAACCATCCTTCCAAGTTTGAGGACCCTAGGTCCAACCACTCTCTAGTTATTGATCGGACATCGTTTTGATAGTCAATGTTACCGCAACCTTGACCTTTGACCTAGTGACCCCAAAATCAATAGGGGTCATCTATTTGTCATGACCAACCAATCTTCCAAGTTTGAGGACCCTAGGTCTAACCACTCTCTAATTATTGATCGAACATCGTTTTGATAGTCTATGTCACCGCAACCTTGACCTAAGACCTAGTGACCCCAAAATCAAAAGGGTTCATCTCCTTGTCATGATCAAACATCCTTTCAAGTTTGAGGACCCTAGGTCCAACCACTCTATAGTTATTGATCGGATATCGTTTTGATAATCAATGTCACAGCAACCGCAACCTTTGACCTAGTGACCACAAAATCAATAGGGGTCATCTACTTGTCATGACCAACCGTCCTTCCAAGTTTGAGGACCCTAGGTCCAACCACTCTCTAGTTATTGATCGGACATCGTTTTGATAGTCAATGTCAACGCAATATCAATAGGGGTCATCTACTTGTCATGACCAACCATCCTTCCAAGTTTGAGGACCCTAGGTCCAACCACTCTATAGTTATTGATCGGACATCGTTTTGATAGTCAATGTCACCGCAACCTAGACCTTTGACCTAGTGACCACAAAATCAACAGGGGTTATCTGCTTGTCATGACCAACCAACCTTCCAAGTTTGAGCACCCTAGAATCAACCATTCTCTAATTATAGATCGGACATCGTTTTGATAGTCAATGTCACCGTAACCTTGACCTTTGACCCAGTGACCCCAAAATCAATAGGGGTCATCTACTTGTCATGATCAACCACCCTTCCAAGCTTGAGGACCCTAGGTCCAACCATTCTATAGTTATTGATTGTGACACAGACCTACAGACACGCAGACAGGCAGACACGCAGACAGACAGAAAGCACAAAATCAATATGGCTCCACTACCACACTTTGTGTAGGGGAGCAATACTTCAATGGTATTGACTGATACGGTTCAATGGTATTTACTTATACGGTTTAATGTTATTTACGTATACGATTCAATGGTTTTAACTTATACAATTCAATGTATTTACTTATACAAGCCAATGGTATCACTAATGCGGTTCAATGGTATTTATAATACGTTTCAATGGTATTTACTTATACAATTCAATGGTTTTTACTAATACGATAATTCAATGGTATTTATTGATACAGTTCAATGGTATTTATTTATACAGTACATTAGTATTTACGTATACAGTCCAATGCTATTTACTTATACAATTCAATGTTTTTAACTTATACAAGTCAATGGTATATTCTTATACAATTTAAAGGTATCGATTTATACGGTTCAATGGTATTTTTATACGGTTCAATGATATTTACTAATACAGTTCAATGGTATTTACTTATACAGTTCAATGGTATTTACTTATACAGTTCAATGGTATTTACTTATACAGTTCAATGATATATACATTTCAATGGTATTTACTTATAAGGATCAATGGTATTTACTTATACAGTTCAATGGTATTTACTTATACAGTTCAATGGTATTTACTTATACAGTTCAATTGTATTTACATATACAGTTCAATGGTATTTATTGATACAGTACATTAGTATTTCCTTATACAGTCCAATGGTATTTACTTATACGATTCAACGGTATTTACATTTACAATTTAATGGTATTTACTTATACAGTTCAATGCAGTTCAATGGTATTTACTTATACGGTTCAATGGTATTTACTTATACAATTCAATGGTATTGACTAATACGATAATTCAATGGTATTTACTGATACAGATCAATTGTATTTACTTATACAGTTTAATGATATATACATTTCAATGGTATTTACTTATACAGTTCAATGGTATATACTTATACAGTTCAACGATATTTACTTGTACAATTCAATGATATTTATTTATGCAATTCACTGGCATTTTCTTATGCAAATAAATGGTATTTACTTATGCAAATCACTGGTATTTACTGATACATTTCAATGGTATTTACTGATACAAATCAATGGCATTTACCTATACAACTAGAAATTGTTATTGTCCATTGTCCAACCGTCCTCTATTGATCTGAGATCGTTTTGATAATCAATATCCCTGTGACTGTATCTACAATCTTTATCAGTAAGGCCACATAAAACAATATGTGTGGTTCAGGTAACCCGACCGACCCTATTTTTTTAAGGGGCCGACCCTAAAACTTTTGATGCAAAAATTTAAAAAAAAAAAAATAATAAAAAAAAAAAAATTAAAAAATTTAACAAATTTAGAAGAAATTAAAAAAATATTTAAATAAAAATTAAAAAAAAATTAAACGCAAAAATCAATAGGGGTCATCTACTGGTCATGACCAACCATCCTTCCAAGTTTGAGGACCCTAGGTCCAACCACTCTCTAGTTATTGATCGGACATCGTTTTGATAGTCAATGTCACCGCAACCTTGACCTTTGACCTAGTGACCCCAAAATCAATAGGTGTCATCTATTTGTCATGACCAACCAATCTTCCAAGTTTGAGGACCCTAGGTCTAACCACTCTCTAATTATTGATCGAACATCGTTTTGATAGTCTATGTCACCGCAACCTTGACCTAAGACCTAGTGACCCCAAAATCAAAAGGGTTCATCTATTTGTCATGACCAAACATCCTTCCAAGTTTGAGGACCCTAGGTCCAACCACTCTCTAGTTATTGATCGGATATCGTTTTGATAATCAATGTCACAGCAACCGCAACCTTTGACCTAGTGACCACAAAATCAATAAGGGTCATCTACTTATCATGACCAATCGTCCTTTCAAGTTTGAGGACCCTAGGTCCAACCACTCTCTAGTTATTGATCGGACATCGTTTTGATAGTCAATGTCACCGCAAAATCAATAGGGGTCATCTACTTGTCATGACCAACCATCCTTCCAAGTTTGAGGACCCTAGGTCCAACCACTCTATAGTTATTGATAGGACATCGTTTTGATAGTCAATGTCACCGCAACCTAGACCTTTGACCTAGTGACAACAAAATCAACAGGGGTCATCTGCTTGTCATGACCAACCAACCTTCCAAGTTTGAGGACCCTAGAATCAACCATTCTCTAATTATAGATCGGACATCGTTTTGATAGTCAATGTCACCGTAACCTTGACCTTTGACCCAGTGACCCCAAAATCAATAGGGGTCATCTACTTGTCATGACCAACCACCCTTCCAAGTTTGAGGACCCTAGGTCCAACCATTCTATAGTTATTGATTGTGACACAGACCTACAGACACGCAGACAGGCAGACACGCAGACAGAAAGCACAAAATCAATATGGCTCCACTACCACACTTTGTGTGGGGGAGCAATAATTCAATGGTATTGACCGATACGGTTCAATGGTATTTAATTATACGGTTTAATGTTATTTACGTATACGATTCAATGGTTTTAACTTATACAATTCAATGTCATTACTTATACAAGCCAATGGTATCACTTATGCGGTTCAATGGTATTTATAATACGTTTCAATGGTATTTACTTATACAATTCAATGGTTTTTACTAATACGATAATTCAATGGTATTTATTGATACAGTTCAATGGTATTTATTTATACAGTACATTAGTATTTACGTATACAGTCCAATGGTATTTACTTATACAATTCAATGTTTTTAATATATACAAGTCAATGGTATATTTTTATACAATTTAAAGGTATCGACTTATACGATTCAATGGTATTTACTTATACGGTTCAATGATATTTACTAATACAGTTCAATGGTATTTACTTATACAGTTCAATGGTATTTACTTATACAGTTCAATGGTATTTACTTTTACAGTTCAATGGTATTTACTTATACAGTTCAATGGTATTTACTTATACAGTTCAATGATATATACATTTCAATGGTATTTACTTATACAGTTCAATGGTATTTACGTATACAGTTCAATGGTATTTACTAATACAGTTCAATGGTATTTACTTATACAGTTCAATGGTATTTACTTATACAGTTCAATTGTATTTACATATACAGTTCAATGGTATTGATTTATACAGTACATTAGTATTTCCTTATACAGTCCAATGGTATTTACTTATACGATTCAACGGTATTTACATTTACAATTTAATGGTAATTACTTATACAGTTCAATGCAGTTCAATGGTATTTACTTATACGGTTCAATGGTATTTACTTATACAATTCAATGGTATTGACTAATACGATAATTCAATGGTATTTACTGATACAGATCAATTGTATTTACTTGTACTGTTCAATTGCATTTATTTATACAGTACATTATTATCGTCTTATACAGTCCAATGGTATTTACTTATACGGTTCAGTGGTATATCCTTATACAATTCAATGGTATTTACGTATACGGCTCGATGGTATTGACTTATACGGTTCAATGGTATTTACTTATACAATTTAATGGTATAACTTATACAGATCAATGGTATTTACTGATACAGTTTAATGGTATTTACTGATACAGTTCAATGGTATTTAATTATAGAGTTCAATCGTATTTACTTATACAATTCAATGGTATGTTCTTATACAATTTAAAGGTATTGACTTATTCGGTTCGATGGTAATAACTTATACGGTTCAATTATATTTACTAATACAATTCAATGGTATTTACTTATGAAGTTCAATGATATATACATTTTAATGGTATTTACTTATACAGTTCAATGGTATTTACTTGCACAGTTCAATGGTATTAACTTATACAGTTCAATGGTATTTACTTACATGTATACAGTTCAATGGTATTTACTTAAACGGTTCAATGGTATATACTTATACAATTCAATGGTATTTACTTATACGGTTCAATGGTATTTACTTATACGGTTCAATGGTATTTACTTATACAAATAAATGGTATTACTTATACAGATCAATGATAATTACTGATACAGTTTAATGGTATTTACTTATACAGTTCAATGGTATTTAATTATACAGTTCAACGCTATTTACTGATACAGTTCAATGGTATTCACTTAAAGTGGTATTTACATATACAGTTCAATGGTATTGACTAATACAATTCAATGGTATTTACTTTTACAATTCA
Source organism: Cyrtodaria siliqua (assembly GCA_037043455.1). Classification (NCBI taxonomy): domain Eukaryota; kingdom Metazoa; phylum Mollusca; class Bivalvia; order Adapedonta; family Hiatellidae; genus Cyrtodaria; species Cyrtodaria siliqua. The sequence goes on along the minus strand of JAWPHD010018362.1, from coordinate 20,427 downwards.
CTAGTATTTACTTATAGAGTTCAACCGTATTTACTTATACAATTCAATCGTATTACTTATGCGGTTCAATGGTATTTACTTATACGTTTAAATGGTATATACATTTCAATGGTAATTACTAACACAGTTCAATGGTATTTACTTATACAGTTCAATGGTATTTACTTATACAGATCAATGGTATTTACTTATACAGTTAAATGGTATTTACTTATACAATTCAATGGCAATGACTTATACAATTCAATGGTATTTACTAATACAATTCAACGGTATTTTCTTGTATAATTGAATGGTATTTATTTATGCAATTCACTAGTATTTACTGATACAATTCAATGGTATTGACTGATACAAATCAATGGCATTTACTGATACAATTCAATGTTATTGACTGATACGGTTCGATGGTATTGACTGATACGGTTCAATGGTATTTACTTATACGGTTTAATGGTATTTACTTATACGATTCAATGGTATCATTATTACGGTTCAATGGTATTTACTAATGCAAATCAATGGTATTTACTTATGCACATCACTAATATTTACTGATACAATTCAATGGTATTTATTGATACAAATCAATGGCATTTACTGAAACAATTCAATGGTATTGACCGATACGGCTCAATGGTATTTACTTATACGGTTTAATGGTATTTACTTATAGGTTTAATGGTTTTTACTTATACAATTCAATGTATTTACTTATACAAGTCAATGGTATTACTTATGCGGTTCAATGGTATTTACTTATACGTTTAAATGGTATATACTTACACAATTCAATGCATTTTACTTATACAAGTCAATGGTATGTTCTTATACAATTTAAAGGTATTGACTTATACGGTTCAATGGTATTTACTTATAAGGTTCAATGATATTTACTAATACAGTTCAATGGTATTTACTAATACAGTTCAATGGTGTATACATTTCAATGGTATTTACTTATACAGTTCAATGGTATTTACTTATACAGTTCAATGGTATGTACTTATACGGTTCAATGGTATTTACTTATACAGTTCAATGCAGTTCAATGGTATTTACTTATACAGTTCAATGCAGTCCAATGGTATTTACTTATAAGGTTCAATGCTATTTGCTGATACAATTCAATGGTATTTACTGATACTATAATTCAATGGTATTTACTGATACAGTTCAATTGTATTTACTCATACAGTTCAATGGTATTTATTTATACAGTACATTATTATCGACTTATACAGTCCAATGGTATTTTCTTATACGGTTCAATGGTATTTACTTATACGGTTCAATGGTAGTAACTTCTACAATTCAATGGTATTACTTATACAGATCAATGTTATTTACTGATACAGTTTAATGGTATTTACTTATACAGTTCAATGGTATTTAATTATACAGTTCAACGCTATTTACTGATACAAATCGATGGTATGTACTTATAGTGGTATTTACATATACAGTTCAATGGTATTGACGAATACAATTCAATGGTATTTACTTATACCATTCAATGGTGTTTACTTATAGAGTTCAATCGTATTTACTGATACAATTCAATGGTATTTACTTATACAATTCAATGGCAATTACTTATACAATTTAATGGTATTTATTAATACAATTCAACGGTAATTACTTGTATAATTCAATGAGATTTATTTATGCAATTCACTAGTATTTACTGATACAATTCAATGGTATTGACTGATACAAATCAATGGCATTTACTGATACAATTCAATGGTATTAACTGATACGGTTCAATAGTATATAATTATACAGTTCAACGCTATTTACTGATACAGTTCAATGGAATTGACTAATACAATTCAATGGTATTTACTTACACAATTCAATGGTATTTAATTATACAATGCGATTGCAATTACATATACAATTCAAAGGAATTTAATAATACAATTCAACGGTATTTATTTATGCAATTCACTGGTAGTTTCTTATGCAAATAAATGATATTTACTTATGCAAATCACTGGTATTTACTAATACAATTCAATGGTATTTACCGATACAAATCAATGATATTTACTGATACAATTCAATGGTTTTGACTGATATGGTTCAACGGTATTTACTTATACGGTTTAATGGTATTTACTTATACGATTCAATGGTTTTTACTTATACAATTCAATGGTATGTTCTTATACAATTTATTTATTTATACAAGTCAATGGTATTACTTATGCGGTTCAATGGTATTTACCTACACGTTTCAATGATATTTACTTTTACAATTCAATGTTTTTTACTTATACAATTCAATGGTATGTTCTTATACAATTTAAAGGTATTGACTTATACGTTTCAATGGTATTTACTTATACGGTTCAATGATATTGACTAATACAGTTCAATGGTATTTACTTATACAGTTCAATGATATATACATTTCAATGGTAATTACTAACACAGTTCAATGGTATTTACTTATACAGTTCAATGGTATTTACTTATACAGATCAATGGTATTTACTTATACAGTTCAATGGTATTAACTTATACAGTTCAATGGTATTTACTTATACAGTTCAATGGTATTTACATATACAATTCAATGGTATTTACTTATACAGTTCAACGGTATTCACTTATACAGTTCAATGGTATTTACTTAAACGGTTCAATGGTATTTACTTATACAGTTCAATGCAGTTCAATGGTATTGACTTATACAGTTCAATGTAGTCCGATAGTATTTACTTATACAGTCCAATGTTATTTACTAATACGGTTCAATGGTATTTACTTATACAATTCAATGGTATTTACTTATACAGTTCAATGGTATTTACTTATACGGTTCAATGGTATTTGCTTATACAATTCAATGGTATTTACTTATACAGTTCAATGGTATTTACTTATACGGTTCAATGGTATTTACTTTTACAATTCAATGGTATTTACTTATACAGTTCAATGGTATTTACTTATACGGTTCAATGGTATTTACTTATACAGTTCAATGGTATTTACTTATACGGTTCAATGGTATTTACTTAAACGATAATTCAATGGTATTTACTTATACGGTTCAATGGTATTTACTTATACAGTTCAATGGTATTTACTTATACGGTTCAATGGTATTTACTTATACGGTTCAATGGTATTTACTTATACAGTTCAATGGTATTTACTTATACGGTTCAATGGTATTTGCTTATACGGTTCAATGGTATTTACTTATACAGTTCAATGGTATTTACTTATACAATTCAATGATATTTACTTATACAGTTCAATGGTATTTACTTATACAATTCAATGGTATTTACTTATACAGTTCAATGGTATTTACTTATACAGTTCAATGGTATTTACTTATACGGTTCAATGGTATTTACTTATACGGTTCAATGGTATTTACTTATACGGTTCAATGGTATTTACTTATACGGATCAATGGTATTTACTTATACAATTCAATGGTATTAACTTATACAGTTCAATGGTATTTACTTATACAGTTCAATGGTATTTACTTATACGGTTCAATGGTATTTACTTATACAGTTCAATGGTATTTACTTATACAGTCCAATGTTATTTACTTATACGGTTCAATGGTATTTGCTTATACAATTCAATGGTATTTACTTATACAGTTCAATGGTATTTACTTATACGGTTCAATGGTATTTACTTATACAATTCAATGGTATTTACTTATACAATTCAATGGTATTTACTTATACAGTTCAATGGTATTTACTTATACGGTTCAATGGTATTTACTTATACAATTCAATGGTATTTACTTATACGGTGCAATGGTATTTACTTATACAATTCAATGGTATTTACTTATACAGTTCAATGGTATTTACTTATACAGTTCAATGGTATTTACTTATACGGTTCAATGGTATTTACTTATACAGTTCAATGGTATTTACTTATACAATTCAATGGTATTTACTTATACAGTTCAATGGTATTTACTTATACAGTTCAATGGTATTTACTTATACAGTTCAATGGTATTTACTTATACAGTTCAATGGTATTTACTTATACGGTTCAATGGTATTTACTTATACGTTTCAATGGTATTTACTTATACAATTCAATGGTATTTACTGATACAGTTCAATGGTTTTTACTTATACAGTTCAATGGTATTTACTTATACAGTTCAATTGTATTTACTTATACAGTTCAATTGTATTTACTTATACAGTTCAATGGTATTTATTTATACAGTACGTTATTATCGACTTATACAATTCAATGGCAATTACTTATAAAATTCAATGGTATTTACTAATACAATTCAACGGTATTTACTTGTATAATTCAATGGTATTTATTGATGCAATTCACTAGTATTTACTGATACAATTCAATAGTAATTACTGATACAAATCAATGGCATTTACTGATAAAATTCAATGGTATTGACTGATACGGTTCAATGGTATTTACTTATACGGTTTAATGGTATTTACTTATACAAGTCAGTGGTATTACTTATGAGGTTCAATGGTATTTACTTATACGTTTCAATGTTATTTACTTATACAATTCAATGGTTTTTACTTAAACAAGTCAATGGTATGTTCTTATGCAATTTAAATGTATCGACGTATACGGTTTAATGGTATTGACTTATACGGTTCAATGATATTTACTAATACAATTCAATGGTATCTACTAATACAGTTCAATGGTATATACATTTCAATGTTATTTATTTGTACAGTCCAATGGTATTTACTTATACAGTTCAATGGTATTTACTTATACTGTTAAATGGTATTTACTTATACAGTTCAATGCAGTTCAATGGTATTTACATAAACGGTTCAATGGTATTTACTTATACAATTTAATGGTATTTACTAATACGATAATTCAATGGTATTTACTTATACAGTCCAATTGTATTTATTTATACAGAACATTAGTATTTACTTATATAGTCCAATGGTATTTACTTATACGATTCAATGGTATTTACTTATACAATTCAATGGTATTTGCTAATACAATTCAATGTATTTACATTGACAGTACAATGGTATTTACTTATACAGTTCAATGGCCTTTAGTAATACAATTCAATGGTATTTACCTATACGGTTCTATGGTATTTACTTATACGGTTATTTACTTATACGGTTCAATGATATTTACCTATACAATTGAATGGTATTTACTTATACGGTTCAATGGTTTTTACTTATACGCTTCAATGGTATTTACTTATATAGTTGTATTTACTTATACAATTCAGTGTTATTTATTTATACAATTAAATTGTATTTACTTATACAATTGAATGGTATTTACTTATACAGTTCAATGGTAATTACATATACAGTTTAATGGTATTTACTTATACGGTTCAATGGTATTTACTTATACAATTCAATGGTATTGACTAATACGATAATTCAATGGTATTTACTGATACAGATCAATTGTATTTACTTATACTGTTTAATTGCATTTATTTATACAGTACATTATTATCGACTTATACAGTCCAATGGTATTTACTTATACGGTTCAAAGGTATATCCTTATACAATTCAATGGTATTTACGTATACGGCTCGATGGTATTGACTTATACGGTTCAATGGTATTTACTTATACAATTTAATGGTATAACTTATACAGATCAATGGTATTTACTGATACAGTTTAATGGTATTTACTGATACAGTTCAATGGTATTTAATTATAGAGTTCAATCGTATTTACTTATACAATTCAATGGTATGTTCTTATACAATTTAAAGGTATTGACTTATTCGGTTCGATGGTAATAACTTATACGGTTCAATTATATTTACTAATACAATTCAATGGTATTTACTTATGAAGTTCAATGATATATACATTTTAATGGTATTTACTTATACAGTTCAATGGTATTTACTTGCACAGTTCAATGGTATTAACTTATACAGTTCAATGGTATTAACTTACATGTATACAGTTCAATGGTATTTACTTAAACGGTTCAATGGTATATACTTATACAATTCAATGGTATTTACTTATACGGTTCAATGGTATTTACTTATACGGTTCAATGGTATTTACTTATACAAATAAATGGTATTACTTATACAGATCAATGATAATTACTGATACAGTTTAATGGTATTTACTTATACAGTTCAATGGTATTTAATTATACAGTTCAACGCTATTTACTGATACAGTTCAATGGTATTCACTTATAGTGGTATTTACATATACAGTTCAATGGTATTGACTAATACAATTCAATGGTATTTACTTTTACAATTCACTAGTATTTACTTAAAGAGTTCAACCGTATTTACTTATACAATTCAATCGTATTACTTATGCGGTTCAATGGTATTTACTTATACGTTTAAATGGTATATCCATTTCAATGGTAATTACTAACACAGTTCAATGGTATTTACTTATACATTTCAATGGTATTTACATATACAATTCAATAGTATTTACTTATACAGTTCAACGGTATTCACTTATACAGTTCAATGGTATTTACTTAAACGGTTCAATGGTATTTACTTATACAATTCAATGGTATTTACTTATACAGTTCAACGGTATTCACTTATACAGTTCAATGGTATTTACTTAAACGGTTCAATGGTATTTACTTATACAGTTCAATGCAGTTCAATGGTATTGACTTATACAGTTCAATGTAGTCCGATGGTATTTACTTATACGATTCAATGGTATTTACTTATACAATTCAATGGTATTTACTAATACGATAATTCAATGGTATTTACTAATACAGTTCAATTGTATTTACTTATACAGTTCAATAATATATATTTATACAATACATTGGTATTTACTTATACAGTCCAATGTTATTTACTTATACGGTTCAATGGTATTTACTTATACAATTCAATGGTATTTACTTATACAATACATTGGTATTTACTTATACAGTTCAATGTTATTTACTTATACGGTTCAATGGTATTTACTTATACAATTCAATGGTATTTACTTATACAATTCAATGGTATTTACTTATACAGTTCAATGGTATTTACTTATACGGTTAAATGGTATTTACTTATACAATTCAATGGTATTTACTTATACAGTTCAATTGTATTTACTTATACAGTTCAATGGTATTTATTTATACAGTACGTTATTATCGACTTATACAATTCAATGGCAATTACTTATAAAATTCAATGGTATTTACTAATACAATTCAACGGTATTTACTTGTATAATTCAATGGTATTTATTGATGCAATTCACTAGTATTTACTGATACAATTCAAAAGTAATTACTGATACAAATCAATGGCATTTACTGATAAAATTCAATGGTATTGACTTATACGGTTCAATGGTATTTACTTATACGGTTTAATGGTATTTACTTATACAAGTCAGTGGTATTACTTATGAGGTTCAATGGTATTTACTTATACGTTTCAATGTTATTTACTTATACAATTCAATGGTTTTTACTTAAACAAGTCAATGGTATGTTCTTATGCAATTTAAATGTATCGACGTATACGGTTTAATGGTATTGACTTATACGGTTCAATGATATTTACTAATACAATTCAATGGTATCTACTAATACAGTTCAATGGTATATACATTTCAATGTTATTTATTTGTACAGTCCAATGGTATTTACTTATACAGTTCAATGGTATTTACTTATACTGTTAAATGGTATTTACTTATACAGTTCAATGCAGTTCAATGGTATTTACATAAACGGTTCAATGGTATTTACTTATACAATTTAATGGTATTTACTAATACGATAATTCAATGGTATTTACTTATACAGTCCAATTGTATTTATTTATACAGAACATTAGTATTTACTTATATAGTCCAATGGTATTTATTTATACGATTCAATGGTATTTACTTATACAATTCAATGGTATTTGCTAATACAATTCAATGTATTTACATTGACAGTACAATGGTATTTACTTATACAGTTCAATGGTATTTAGTAATACAATTCAATGGTATTTACCTATACGGTTCTATGGTATTTACTTATACGGTTATTTACTTATACGGTTCAATGGTATTTACCTATACAATTGAATGGTATTTACTTATACGGTTCAATGGTTTTTACTTATACGCTTCAATGGTATTTACTTATATAGTTGTATTTACTTATACAATTCAGTGTTATTTATTTATACAATTAAATTGTATTTACTTATACAATTGAATGGTATTTACTTATACAGTTCAATGGTAATTACATATACAGTTTAATGGTATTTACTTATACAGTTCAACGGTATTTACCTATACAGTTCAATTCGGTATTTACTTTTACAGTTCAACGTTATTTACCTTTACAATTCAATGGTATTTACTTATACAGTTCAATGGTATTTACTTATACAGTTCAATGGTATTTACTTATACAGTTCATTGGTATTTACTTATACATTCCAAAGGTATTTACTTATACAGTTCAATGGTAATTACTTATACGATTCAATGATATTTACTTATACGATAAAACGGTATTCACTTATACGAGTCAATGGTAATTACTTATACAGTTCAACGGTATTGACTGATACAGTTCAACGATATTTACTTATACAGTTCAATGGTATTTTCTTATAGAGTTCAATGGTATTTTATTATTCAATTCAATGGTATTTACTTAAACAGTTCAATGGTATTTACATATACAGTGGTATTTACTGATACAATTCAATGATATTTATTTATACAATTCAATGGTATGTACTTATACAATCCAATGGTATTTACTTCTCGATTTCAATGGTATTTTCTTATACTATTCAATGGCATTTACTTATACAATTCAGAGGTATTTATTTATACGGTTCAATGGTATTTACTTATACAATTCAATGGTATTTACTTATACAGTTCAATAGTATCTACTTATACGGTTCAATGGTATGGTATTGACTAATACGATCATTCAATTGTATTTACTGATACAGTTCAATTGAATTTACTTATAAAGTTCAATGGTATTTATTGATACAGTACATTAATATCGACATATACAGTCCAATGGTATTTACTTATACGGTTCAGTGCTATATACTTATACCATTCAATCGTATTTACTTATACGGTTCATTGGTATTTACTTATACAATTCAATGGTATTACTTATACAGATCAATGGTATTTACTGATACAGTTTAATGGTATTTACTTATAAAGTTGAATGGTGTTTAATTATACAGTTCAACGCTATTTACTGATACAGTTCAATGGTATTTACTTATAGTGGTATTTACATATACAATTCAATGGTACTGACTAATACAATTCAATGGTATTTACTTATACAATTCAATGGTATTTACTGATAGAGTTCAATCGTATTTACTTATACAATTCAATGGTATTTACTTATAAAATTCAATGGCAATAACTTATACAATTCAATGGTAATTACTAATACAATTCAACTGTATTTACTTGTATAATTTAATGGTATTTATTTATGCAATTCACTAGTATTTACTAATACAATTCAATGGTATTTACTGATACAAATCAATGACATTTACTGATACAATTCAATGGTATTGTATGATACGGTTCAATGGTATTTACTTATACGGTTTAATGGTATTTACTTATACGATGCAATGGTATCACTATTACGGTTCAATGGTATTTACTTATACGGTTTAATGGTTTTTAGTTATATAATTCAATGTATTTACTTATACAAGTCAATGGTATTACTTATGCGGTTCAATGGTATTTACTTATACGTTTCAATGGTATTTACTTATACAATTCAATGTTTTTTACTTAAACAAGTCAATGGTATGTTCTTATACAATATAAAGGTATTGACATATACGGTTCAATGGTATTGACTTATACGGTTCAATGATATTTACTAATACAGTTCAATGGTATTTACTAATACAGTTCAATAGTATATACATTTCAATGATATTTAATTATACAGTTCAATGGTATTTACTTATACAGTTCAATGGTATTTACTTATACGGTTAAATGGTATTTACTTATACAGTTCAATGCAGTTCAATGGTATTTACATATACGGTTCAATGGTATTTACTTATACAATTCAATGGTATTTACTAATACGATAATTCAAATGTATATACTTATACAGTCCAGTGGTATTTATTGATACAGTACATTAGTATTTACTTATACAGTCCAATGGTATGTATTTACTTATACGGTTCAATAATATTGACTTATATAATTCAATGGTATTTACTAATACAATTCAATGTATTTACATATACAGTACAATGGTATTTACTTATACAGTTCAATGGTTTTGAGTAATACAATTCAATGCTATTTACCTATACGGTTCTATGATATTTACTTATACGGTTTAAATGGTATTTCCTTATACGGTTCAATGGTATTTACTTATATAATTCAATGGTATTACTTATACAGTTCAAAGGTATTTACTTATACAGTTCAATGGTATTTACTTATACTGTTCAATGGTAATTACTTATACAGTTCAATGGTATTTATATATACAGTTTAATGGTATTTACTTATACTGTTCAATGGTAATTACTTATACAGTTCAATGGTATTTATTGATACAATTCAATGGTATTTATTTATACAGTTCAATGGTATTTACTTATATGGTACAATGGTATTTACTTATATGGTACAATGATATTTACTTATACAATTCAATGGTATTTACTTATACGCTTCAATGGTATTTACTTATATAGTTGTATTTACTTAAACAATTCAGTGTTATTTATTTATAAAATTAAATTGTATTTACTTATACAATTGAATGGTATTTACTTATACAATTCAATGGTTTTTACTGATAGAGTTCAATGGTATTTACTTATACAGTTAACTGGTATTTACTTATACAGTCCATTTGCATTTACTTATACAATTCAATGGTATATACTTATACAATTCAATGGTGTTTACTTATACAATTCAATGGTATATACTTATACAATTCAATGGTATATACTTATACAATTCAATGCCATTTACTTATACAGTTCAATGGAAATTACATATACAGTTCATTGGTATTTACCTATACAATTCAATGGTATTTACTTATACAGTTCAATGGTATTTACTTATACAGTTCAATGGTATTTACCTATACGATTCAATGATATTTACTTATACGATTCAACGGTATTTACTGATATTAGTCAATGGTATTTACTTTTACAGTTCAATGGTATTGATTGATACATGTACAGTTCAACGATATTTACTTATACAGTTCAATGGTATTTTCTTCTAGAGTTCAATGGTATTTACTTATTCAATTCAATGGTATTTACTTATACAGTTCAATGGTATTTACTTATACAGTGGTATTTACTTATACAATTCAATGGTATTTACTTATACAATTGAATGGTATTTACTGATACAATTCTATGGTATTTACTTATACAATCCAATGGTATTTACTTATAGAGTTCAATGGTATTTGCTTATACTATTCAATGGCATTTACTTATACAATTCAGTGGTATTTACTTATACAATTCAGTGGTTTTTAATCATACAGTTCAATGGTATTTACTTATACAATTCAATGGTATTTACTTATATTATTCAATGGCATTTACTTATACAATTCAATGGTATTTAATTATACAAATCAATGGCCTGTACTTGTACAATTCAATGGCATTTAAAATTTAGTGATATTTTCTTAAACAATCCAAAAGTATTTATTTCTACGGTTTAATGATATTTACTTATATGGTTCAATGAACTCATGCAATTCACTGGTATTTACAATTCACTGGTATTTACTTATGCAATTCACTGGTATTTACTTTTGCAATTCACTGGTATTTACCTATGCAATTCACTGGTATTTACTTATGCAATTCACTGGTATTTACCGATACAATGCAATACTATGTACTTATACAATCCAATGGTATTTACTTCTAGAGTTCAATGGTATTTGCTTATACTATTCAATGGCATTTACTTATGCAATTCACTGGTATTTACTTTTGCAATTCACTGGTATTTACCTATGCAATTCACTGGTATTTACTTATGCAATTCACTGGTATTTACCGATACAATGCAATACTATGTACTTATACAATCCAATGGTATTTACTTCTAGATTTCAATGGTATTTGCTTATACTATTCAATGGCATTTACTTATACAATTCAGAGGTATTTATTTATACGGTTCAATGGTATTTACTTATACAATTCAATGGTATTTACTTATACAGTCCAATGGTATTTACTTATACGGTTCAGTGCTATATACTTATACCATTCAATCGTATTTACTTATACGGTTCATTGGTATTTACTTATACAATTCAATGGTATTACTTATACAGATCAATGGTATTTACTGATACAGTTTAATGGTATTTACTTATAAAGTTGAATGGTGTTTAATTATACAGTTCAACGCTATTTACTGATACAGTTCAATGGTATTTACTTATAGTGGTATTTAAATATACAATTCAATTGTACTGACTAATACAATTCAATGGTATTTACTTATACAATTCAATGGTATTTACTGATAGAGTTCAATCTTATTTACTTATACAATTCAATGGTATTTACTTATAAAATTCAATGGCAATAACTTATACAATTCAATGGTATTTACTAATACAATTCAACTGTATTTACTTGTATAATTCAATGGTATTTATTTATGCAATTCACTAGTATTTACTAATACAATTCAATGGTATTTACTGATACAAATCAATGACATTTACCGATACAATTCAATGGTATTGTATGATACGGTTCAATGGTATTTACTTATACGGTTTAATGGTATTTACTTATACGATGCAATGGTATCACTATTACGGTTCAATGGTATTTACTTATACGGTTTAATGGTTTTTAGTTATATAATTCAATTGATTTTCTTATACAAGTCAATGGTATTACTTATGCGGTTCAATGGTATTTACTTATACGTTTCAATGGTATTTACTTATACAATTCAATGTTTTTTACTTAAACAAGTCATTGGTATGTTCTTATACAATATAAAGGTATTGACATATACGGTTCAATGGTATTGACTTATACGGTTCAGTGATATTTACTAATACAGTTCAATGGTATTTACTAATACAGTTCAATAGTATATACATTTCAATGATATTTACTTATACGGTTAAATGGTATTTACTTATACAGTTCAATGCAGTTCAATGGTATTTACATATACGGTTTAATGGTATTTACTTATACAATTCAATGGTATTTACTAATACGATAATTCAAATGTATATACTTATACAGTCCAGTGGTATTTATTGATACAGTACATTAGTATTTACTTATACAGTCCAATGGTATGTATTTACTTATACGGTTCAATAATATTGACTTATATAATTCAATGGTATTTACTAATACAATTCAATGTATTTACATATACAGTACAATGGTATTTACTTATACAGTTCAATGGTTTTGAGTAATACAATTCAATGCTATTTACCTATACGGTTCTATGATATTTACTTATACGGTTTAAATGGTATTTCCTTATACGGTTCAATGGTATTTACTTATATAATTCAATGGTATTACTTATACAGTTCAAAGGTATTTACTTATACAGTTCAATGGTATTTACTTATACTGTTCAATGGTAATTACTTATACAGTTCAATGGTATTTATATATACAGTTTAATGGTATTTACTTATACTGTTCAATGGTAATTACTTATACAGTTCAATGGTATTTATTGATACAATTCAATGGTATTTATTTATACAGTTCAATGGTATTTACTTATATGGTACAATGGTATTTACTTATATGGTACAATGGTATTTACTTATACAATTCAATGGTATTTACTTATACGCTTCAATGGTATTTACTTATATAGTTGTATTTACTTAAACAATTCAGTGTTATTTATTTATAAAATTAAATTGTATTTACTTATACAATTGAATGGTATTTACTTATACAATTCAATGGCTTTTACTGATAGAGTTCAATGGTATTTACTTATACAGTTTACTGGTATTTACTTATACAGTCCATTTGCATTTACTTATACAATTCAATGGTATATACTTATACAATTCAATGGTGTTTACTTATACAATTCAATGGTATATACTTATACAATTCAATGGTATATACTTATACAATTCAATGCCATTTACTTATACAGTTCAATGGAAATTACATATACAGTTCATTGGTATTTACCTATACAATTCAATGGTATTTACTTATACAGTTCAATGGTATTTACTTATACAGTTCAATGGTATTTACCTATACGATTCAATGATATTTACTTATACGATTCAACGGTATTTACTGATATTAGTCAATGGTATTTACTTTTACAGTTCAATGGTATTGATTGATACATGTACAGTTCAACGATATTTACTTATACAGTTTAATGGTATTTTCTTCTAGAGTTCAATGGTATTTATTTATTCAATTCAATGGTATTTACTTATACAGTTCAATGGTATTTACTTATACAGTGGTATTTACTTATACAATTCAATGGTATTTACTTATACAATTGAATGGTATTTACTGATACAATTCTATGGTATTTACTTATACAATCCAATGGTATTTACTTATAGAGTTCAATGGTATTTGCTTATACTATTCAATGGCATTTACTTATACAATTCAGTGGTATTTACTTATACAATTCAGTGGTTTTTAATCATACAGTTCAATGGTATTTACTTATACAATTCAATGGTATTTACTTATATAATTCAATGGCATTTACTTATACAATTCAATGGTATTTAATTATACAAATCAATGGCCTGTACTTGTACAATTCAATGGCATTTAAAATTTAGTGATATTTTCTTAAACAATCCAAAAGTATTTATTTCTACGGTTCAATGATATTTACTTATATGGTTCAATGAACTCATGCAATTCACTGGTATTTACAATTCACTGGTATTTACTTATGCAATTCACTGGTATTTACTTTTGAAATTCACTGGTATTTACCTATGCAATTCACTGGTATTTACTTATGCAATTCACTGGTATTTACCGATACAATGCAATACTATGTACTTATACAATTCAATGGTAATTACATATACATTTCAATGGTATTTACTAATACAGTTAAATAGTATTTACTTATACAGTTCAATGATATTTCTTTATACAATTCAAGGGTATTAACTTATACAAGCCAATGGTATTTACTTATACAATTCAAAAGTATTTACTTATACAAGTCAATGGTATTTACTTATACAGTTCAATGGTATTTACTTATAAAGTTCAATGGTATTTACTTATACAGTTGAATGGTATTGATTTATTTATACGATTCAATGATATTTATTTATACTGTTCAATGGTATTTACTTATGCAAGTCAACGGTATTTACTTATACGGGGCTATGGTATTTACTTATACGGTTCAATGGTATTTACTTATCCAATTTATTGGTATTTACTTATACAATCCAATGTTATTTACTTATACAGTTCAATGGTATTTACTTATACAGTTCAATGGTATTTACTTTTACGGTTCAAAGGTATTTACTTATATGATTCAATGGTATTTAATTATACAACTCAATGGTATTTACTGATACAATTCAATGAACTTTACTTATACAATTCGATGGTATTTACTAATACAATTCAATGGTATTTACTTATGCAAGTCAATGGTATTTACTTATACAAGCCAATGGTATTTACTTATACAGTTCAATGGTATTTACTTATAAAATTCAATGGTATTTATTTATACAATTCAATGGTATTTATTTATACCATTCAATGGTATTTACCTACACGGGTTAATGGTATTTACTTATACGGTTCAATGGTATTTACTTTTACGGTTCAATGGTATTTACTTATATGGTTCAATGGTATTAACTGGTACAATTATTGGTATTTACTTATAAAATACAATGTTATTTACTGATAAAGTTCAATGGTATTTACTTATACAGTTCAATGGTATTTACTTATACAATTTAATGGTATTTAATTATGCAATTCAATGGTATTTACTCATACAATTGAATCGACTTTACTTATACAATGCGATGGTATTTACTAATACAATTTAATGGTATTTACTTATACAATTCAGTGTAATTTACTTATACAGTTCAATGGTATATACTTATACAGTTCATTGGTATTTACTTATACAGTTCAATGGTATTTACTTATAATATTCAATGCTATTTACTTATACAATTCAATGGTATTTACTTATACAATTAATTGCCTTGACTTATAAAATTCAATGATATATACTTTTACAGTTCAATGGTATTTACTTATACAGTTCAATGATAATTACATATACAGTTAAACGGTATTTACTTATACAGATCAATTCAGTTCAACGATATTTACTTATTCATTTCAACGGTATTTACTTATACAGTTCACACTTGAAAGGTATTTACTTATAGAGTTCAGTGGTATTTAATTATACTATTCAATGATATTTACCTAAACAATTCAATGGTATTTACCTATACAATTCATTGGTATTTTACCTATACAATTCAATGGTATTTATTTATAAAATTCAATGATATTTACTTATACAATTCAATGGTATTTAATTATACAATTCAGTCGTATTTACTTATGCAATTCAGTGATATTTACTTATGCAATTCAGTTCAATGGTATATACGTATGCCATTTAATGGTATTTACTTCTACAGTTCAATGGTATTTATTGATACTGTTCAATTGTATTTACTTCTACAAGTCAACTGTACTTCCTTATACAAGTCAACTGTATTTCCTTATACAAGTCAATGGTATTTACTTATACAAGTCAATGGTATTTACTTATACAAGTCGATGGTATTTACCTATAAAAGTCGATGGTATTTAATTATACAGTTCAATGGTATTGATATATACAGTTCAAATCGGTATTTACTTATACAGTTCAATGGTATTTACTTATACAATGCAATGATATTTACTGATACAATTCAATGGTATATACTTTTACAGTTCAATGGTAATTGCATATACAGTTCAATGGTATTTACTTATACAGTTCAATGGTATTTACTTATACAGTTCAATGATATTTACTTATACAGTGGTATATACTTATTCAATTCAACTGTGTATACTTATACAGTTCATTGGTATTTACATATACAATTCAATGGTATTTACTTTTACCAGTCAACTGTATTTCCTTATACAAGTCAATGGTATTTACTTATACAAGTCAATGATATTTACTTATACAGTTCAATGGTATTTACTTCTACAAGTCAACTGTATTTCCTTATACAAGTCAATGGTATTTACTTATACAAGTCAATGATATTTACTTATACAGTTCAAGGGTATTTACTTCTACAAGTCAACTGTATTTCCTTATACAAGTCAATGGTATTTACTTATACAAGTCAATGGTATTTACTTATACAAGTCAATGGTATTTACTTATACAGTTCAATGGTATTTACTTATACAGTTCAAGAGTATTTACTTATACAGTTCTAATCGGTATTTGGGGCGTCCGTGGCCGAGTGGTTAACGTCTCTGATTTGAAATCACTTGCCCCTCACCGCTGTAGGTTCGATCCCTCAGGGGCCTAGGAATCTTTATGTGATGAAGCTATCCAGCTGGCTTGCGGAACGTCGGTGGTTCTACCCAGGTGCCCGCCCGTGCACGAAAATTGCCCGGAGGGGCACCTGGGGTCTTCCTCCACCAGTGGAAGCTGGAAAGTCGCCATATGACCTTAGCTGTTGGTGCAACTATAAAATCAAATTCAATCAATCAAATCGGTATTTACTTATACAGTTCAATGGTATTTACTTATACAATGCAATGGTATTTACTTATACAGTTCAATGAAATTACTTATACAGTGGTATATACTTATAGAATTCAACTGTATATACTTATACAGTTCAATGGCATTTACATATACAATTCAATGGTATTGATTGATACAATTCAAAGCTATTTACTTATACAGTTCAATGGTATTTACTTCTACAGTAGTATTTACTTATAAAATTCAATGTCATTTACCGATACAATTCAACGGTATTTACTTATACAATTCAATGGTATTTATATACAATTCAACGGTTTTTACCTATACAATTCAATGGTATTGACCAATAAATGTCAATGGTATTTACTTATACGGTAATGGTATTTACTTATACGGTTCAATGATATTCACTTATACAGTTCAATGGTATTTCCTCATACAATTCAATGGTATTTTCTCATACAATAAAATGGTATATACTTATACAATTCAATGGTATTTACTCTTACAATTCAATGGTATTTACTCTTACAATTCAATGGTATTTACTCTTACAATTCAATGGTATTTACTCTTACAATTCAATGGTATTTACTCTTACAATTCAATGGTATTTACTCTTAAAATTCAATGGTATTTCCTCTTACAATTCATTGGTATTTACTCTTACAATTCAATGGCATAAACGTTTACAATTAAATGGTATTTACTCTTACAATTCAATGGTATATACTCTTACAATTCAATGGTATTTACTCATACAATTCAATTGTATTTACTCATACAATACAATGGTATTTACTTATAATATTCAATGGTATTAACTGATACACTTGAATGGTATTTACTTATTCAATTCAAAGGTATTTACTTATACAATTATTGGTGATGAAAATGAAATTTCTGATCGTTCTATTACACCCATTTCTAACATCTTTCTCACCTCGGCTATCACTGTTTCACGCATAGCAAATGGCATTGGATACTAATATGACCTAATAGGCGAGTCGGTTGTCATTTAATATCGTGTTCTCCCAAATTAGTGTAACCCGGTTTATCAGATAACACATCTGGAAACTGTTTAAGAAGATTTGTCACACTCCTACCTGTTCTGATGGTTGACCCGTACATATCTGTACATCTCCTGGACTTTCCAAACTTACTCCCGAATGTTTTCCCTCTATTCCATTCCGGAGTATTCTTCAACAAAATCTTCCTCACGTTCCACATCTACTACAGCTGTACTTACCATTCCAAGCAGGTGTACCGCGGTCACAATGCTAACCACCGGCTCCGTTCGTTCAAAATATGGCTTAAGCATGTTCACATGGAACGTCTTTATCTTCTGACCTACTTCCTTTTTGTAATCAATTTCTCCTACCTTCTCTTTGACTACAAACGGTCCTTTCAAATGCATAAGCTCTGTAGGCAAACAGCAGCAGATTGATATACTGCACATAATCGTTTAAGCATCTGTTTCAAGATACCATTAAATCTCTCCACTAACCCATTGCACATCGGGTGGTATGGGGTTGTGGTGAGATGCTTAAGCGAAATCAACCTACTTACATCTTTCATTAATCCTGAGGTAAACTGACTACCCATGTCAGTCAGCATCTCTTGAGGAACCCCTGTCCTATAAAATATATATAGTAGCGCTTCTGCTACTCTTTCTTTCTCTATGGACGGCTATGCGATAGCCTCTGGATATCTCGTCGCATAGTCCACAAGCGTAAGAATATATCTTTGCCCGCTCGACGTCCTTGGTTCGAGAGGTCCAACCAAGTCAACTGCCATATGCTTAAATGGAATATCTATGAGTGGCAATTTGCCCAAAGGTGCCTTGGTATTCTTACCTTTCGGAACGGTCCTCTGATAGATGTCACAAAACTGGCATTATCTCTTGACATCGGCTTCTACTCCTGGCCAATAGAACTGTGACAGTACCTTTCGAGCCGTTCGTTTTATTCCTAAATGCCCTGACATTATGGATTCATGAGCAATATGGAGTATAATCGGCCTATACTTCTGAGGCACTAATAATCGAATAAAGGGTTTACCGTTGTCTATCGTCACATGTCTAAACTCTCTATAGATAAAACCTTTTTCAATGAAATAATTTGCATTTCTACCCTCGCTTGGGCCTTCTTTTGCTAACTTAAGTACCTTTATCAGAGTCATATCTTCTATTTGTGCTGATTTAATATCTTCGGGCCTTACTTTTTCCCCAATCACTGGTAGGTACTTTGGGGGGGGGGGGGGGGGGGGGGGGGTATATTTCTTACCTTTTGCTGCTTCCTGTGCTTGCTGTCTTGTCTGCACAGCCTGGATATTATGCCAGTGTGGATCTGGATTATTTGGTTGTCTTGCATTTTCTACATTGCCCACAATCAAATCAAAGAGTGGATTTTCTAAGCACCAAGCTTTTACTTTCCCGGTATGGTAAGGAGTATCTAAACTTACCTTTGTAAGTGTTGCTCCAATCCGCGATCCATCTGCTAATATACAAGTTTTTTGCTCACCTGTGAGTTGGTTCTCTGGTACACACCTCTTTCGCACCACG
>JAWPHD010018361.1:0-40249 GCA_037043455.1 Cyrtodaria siliqua | reverse complement strand
CCTCTGTTACTGGTCCGACTGGTCGAACATAGAGCTAAAAAAAAATCCAAAAAAAAAATCAAAAAAACCAAAAAAAAAAATTTCAAAAAAAATTTCAAAAAAAGAGAAGATATTTAAAAAAAAAAAAAAAAATAATTAAAAATTAAAAAATTAAATAAAAAAAACAACAAAAAAAACAACAAATAATTCATAAAAAAAAAAAAAAATAAATAAATAAAAAAATAAAAAAAAAATAATTCAAAAAAAAATAATCCCTATACATGTCTATGTAAAACATGTGACCCTTGGGGCGGGGCCAAATGTGACCCCAGGGTCACCATTTGAACAAACTTGGTAAAGGACCATAAGCTTTTAGCAAATGCAAAATATTAAACCTCTGGCTCTTGCAGTTCCAGGGAAGATTTTTTTTCTTCAGTTTTTCCCTCTACAAGCATTTATGTAAAACTGTGAATCCCTGGGGCAGGGCCAGATGTGACCCCAGGGTCCCCATTTGAACAAAATAGGTAAAGGACCATAAGCTTATAGCAACAGCAAAATATTAAACCTCTGGCTCTTGCAGTTTCAGAGAAGAAGATTTTATAAGTTTTTCCCTATACATGTCTATGTAAAACATGTGACCCATGGGGCGGGACCAAATGTGACCCCAGGGTCACTATTTGAACAAACTTGGTAAAGGACCATAAGCTTATAATAAATGTAACATATCAAACCTCTGACTCTTGTAGTTGGCGAGAAGAAGATTTTTAAAAAAAAAATCCTATATAAGTCTATGTAAAACTGTGACCCTCGGGGCGGGGACAAATTTGACCCCCGGGTCACCATTTGAACAAACTTAGTAGAGGACCATAAGCTGATGCTACATGTATTACATGAGAGCTCTGTGCCATGTGGTTCCAGAGAAGAAGATTTTTTTCAGTTTTTCCCTATACAAGCCTATGTAAAACTGTGACCCCCGGGGTGGGGCCAAATGTGACCCCTGGGTCACCTTTTGAACAAACTTGATAGAGGACCATAAGCTTATAGCAAATGCAAAATATTAAACCTCTGGCTCTTGCAGTTTCAGAGAAGAAGATTTTATAAGTTTTTCCCTATACATGTCTATGTAAAACATGTGACCCTTGGGGCGGGACCAAATGTGACCCCAGGGTCACTATTTGAACAAACTTGGTAAAGGACCATAAGCTTATAATAAATGTAACATATCAAACCTCTGACTCTTGTAGTTGGCGAGAAGAAGATTTTTAAAAAAAAAATCCTATATAAGTCTATGTAAAACTGTGACCCTCGGGGCGGGGACAAATTTGACCCCCGGGTCACCATTTGAACAAACTTAGTAGAGGACCATAAGCTGATGCTACATGTATTACATGAGAGCTCTGTGCCATGTGGTTCCAGAGAAGAAGATTTTTTTCAGTTTTTCCCTATACAAGCCTATGTAAAACTGTGACCCCCGGGGTGGGGCCAAATGTGACCCCTGGGTCACCATTTGAACAAACTTGATAGAGGACCACAAGCTTATAGCAAATGCAAAATATTAAACCTCTGGCTCTTGCAGTTTCGGAGAAGAAGATTTTTTAAGTTTTTCCCTATACATGTCTATGTAAAACATGTGACCCTTGGGGCGGGGCCAAAAGTGACCCGAGGGTCACCATTTGAACAAACTTGGTAAAGGACCATAAGCTTATAGTAAATGCAAAATATCAAACCTTTGGCTCTTGTAGTTTCCGAGAAGAAGATTTTTAAAACAAAAATCCTATATAAGTCTATGTAAAATTGTGACCCCCTGGGCGGGGACAAATTTGACCCCAGGGTCACCATTTGAACAAACTTAGTAGAGGACCATAAGCTGATGCTACATGTAATACATGAGAGCTCTGTGCCTTGTGGTTTCAGAGAAGAAGATTTTTTAAAGTTTTTTCCTGTATGTCTATATGAAAAACATGCAAAACCTCAATATACAAATTTTGGACCCCCAGGGCACAGCCATTTTTGACCCTGGGGACTTTATTTGAACAAACTTGATAGTTTAGGCGTTGGCGATCATTTTAAAAGAAAAACTGTTGAAATCTGTCCAACGGTTCTGGAGAAGAAGATTTTTTAAGGTTTCGACCATATATGGTAATGGCAGCCATCTTGGATGTAGCGTTGACCTAATTTTAACAAATCTAAAAAGCATTCATCTAAGGATCATCCACGTGAAGTTTGGTCAAAATTAGCCAAGCGGTTTCTGAGGAGAAGTCGTTTGAAGAAAAGTTAACGGACGACAGACAGACAGACGACAGACGACAGACGACAGACAGACGACGGACGACGGACAACACAGCATCCCATAAGCTCTGCTGGCCCTTGGCCAGTAGAGCTAATAATGAGCCAATGACATTGCCAAAACAGTATGCACATCGACGCGCATCATTTTGCGTATGTGATATTTTTTTAAATATCACCCTGGGATTTATTATCACCCTCTAACAACAGATAGCAAGAAATTACACACTGTCATCTATGGGGATTTAGCATGGGCCTTTTATGTAAGGTATAATAATACATAATGATGAAATTTGGTACAGAGTAACACAAATTGGACAATACACATACAACTCGGCATCATTGTCCTTTAGTTTGCTTTAATTCAATATGACAACTGATCAAAATCCACTAATTGGTAAATGTTTCTGTATTCCTTAAATAATAAAATAAACAAATAACTTCTCTTACACACGTACCTGACTGATCCTATTAAAGCCATACTGTTTAAACCTGCCATCATACAAAGGGAGATCACTCTTTCTGGCAATGTAAATTGGCTCCCAAGGATCCTGCCAGTCAATGACATATCCTATGTCCATAAAATCAACATTCAACAGATGGCGCCACTTGTCATAGTCCGTAACTTTCTGACACTTCCAGCACACTTCCGCATAAAACGGTCGAATATTTTTACTATCCCATTCTCGAATAAGAGATTCTTTGGTCATAGGTGAAAGTTTGGTAGACCTGTATTCAAAGCTTGGAATAACATAGGCTTTTTTCTCAGTTGTAGAGTCTGGTGAACGTTCCAGACTTTCATGTCTTTGAAGAAAATTTTGGAAGTTTTTGTTTAGATCTAGAGATGGCACAAAATCAATATCTATCACAAATACATACGGTGTTTCTGAAAAGGATATTGCAATATTACGCAGGACATTATGTGGGTAAGGAATATCGGAATTGTTAAAGTTTTCCGTCTCCTTATCTGATTTAGAAATGTCTAAATCCAATTCATTATTACACTTGAATTGCATTTTCAGCATTGATTCTAACTGCACCGGAGGGTGAGAAATGGGGTAAGCAACGTGGAAGCGCACGTGTTTGCTCACACTCTCAAAACAAGCTTGTAAATAAGCTATAGAGTATACTGCAAATGGGGCATCTTTCCCGTGCGTAAACACAGTCACAGAAATGGGTCCATCCCAGTCTGTCGATAAATCTTTCAGATAATGTAAATGGTTAGCTGTAGACTGTACGCAGATCGTAACGCCCGTTTTATTAGAAATAGACTCATCCTTTTGAGGTGTTGCTACATTTGGAACAAACATATATGTTCCACTTATATCCATATAATTAGCGCTCTCTATTTTGTCAATATAGCTAACAATATCTGATTTCACCTTCATTTTTCTTTTAACTTCATCTCTCGCCATGAACTTCGGATGTTTTTCTTGAAGCTGCATAATAAACATCATGTGGAAGCCTTGAAGAAGGATGATCCCTATCACCAGAAATAACACCACCTTGGTGTAGTGTTTCATATGGAAGATCCATGATAGGCATCCTGGACTCATCCTTCTGGCTGCTTACTGAACTTGTTCATACAGGGATCTGAAAGGAGAAATAAAAAGTTAAATGGCCGAGGACACGGAAAAATCTTCTACTGCGATGGAATTCAAACCAAGGACCACTTGCGTACTAAATGAACAGTGTAGATATAGGGACACACAGAAATTCAACCCAAGGATCACTTGCGTGCTAACTGTGCAGTGTAGACAAAGGGACACACCGACCACTTGAGGTACTGAGCATTGGAAGTGTGCATATTTCCTAGGGTTTATAGTCCCACCAATAACTAGGGAATGTTAATGTCTGGACCGTGTAATCACATGAACTTGACATTTCATCGGGAACTTGAGCTTTTTATTAATAAATAAATAAAAAACATCCTACTCAGATAGATTATATCAAATGTTATAATTATAGTCTATATTATAGGACTTTTTCTTTATCGATTTACTGATAAGATTAAGATATAACTATGCTAGGATTTTCAATCTGGGACGGTATGTGGATGGTTTTAAGGTCTGAAATTTCAGACTGTAAAACCACCCACATACCGTCCCAGATTGAAAATCTTAGCATAGTTATCTGAATTCTAATGCCAGTTTTCCATTTAAATGCCAAAAATATAAAAGAAAACCATACATACACACTTGTTTTTCTATGAAAACTAAAATTCATGGCAGCCAGCATTTTGTTTATGTCATCCAATGACGTCGTTTGTTACAACGTTATGAAACGTCACATACTTTTCAGACGGTAAATCGGGCGATTTACAATCTAAAATTTGAGACATTAGCCAATGGAGTTACGCGTTACATTACAGATGCATGAGAATGTCACGTTACTATTGTGTGATTTATGGTGCATTTGACTGCATGTGCAACCCCAGTTTTAAAGGGACATACATCAATCTTGACTTTTAAAAACGTGCGGTGTCCCTTAAGTTTTTCAAATAACTTGCATATGTTCAATCATTAATATTAATTATAAGAACAGTATGAACAGTCAGGGAACTTTTGAAAAACCATGACCTTAAATGGTGATGATGTTTCATCACATCATAATTAAATACGCGAACTCGCTACCATGCTACAAGTCCCGATCTATTTCACGTCTCTATGTTTATCGCCGTTATTGTTGCCTGTTGGTATGTTGGTTTATCGGTAGAAGTATAGATAGGGAACCTGCCAGTAGCTTTATAAACGAGAACCTGTCTACACACGGGTTGATTTTCAAGACAAATGGCAGATATCGGTGCAGAAGGTTAACACGTGTTACTGCATATCATCCAAATTTTATCGAATTCTGTTTGATGAATGTTATAACATTTTCTAAAAATGTATAGACAAAGAATTTAGTTTGACCTGAATATATCAAAGTATGCGTTTCGCGACAGCAATGAAGCTTTTAACTTTGATCAAGTTGACAGTTTTTTTCTTGTTTCAATCCGGGTGATGGAAAACCCTCACATTGAAAGTTTGCAAGATTAAACTATGTGACGATAAATCGTTACTGAATTATTTTTGAAAATGTAACGAATGAATGAAGAATGAAAGATGATGGAAAATCATGAGAATAAGTGTTTATCATTCAAGGTGATGGATTTTCAAAAGTGACTTGATTTTACAGTTTAACTACATGTAGGTAAGAGTTTCAAGGAGTACAAATAAAGTTTGCATTAACCGAATAAAAAACTATGTTTTTTTTTGTTTTTTTTAAGGCTGTCATTGAGATGTAACATCGATTCTTTTCAGATGACTGATATATCAATACATTTTTACAGAAATTGATTCAAACAGAAAAAATCACCACGAAAATAATCACCGTTTTGTTTTGGGGTTTCCAAAACCCACAGTTAAACTGTAATTTAAACCGGAAATAGGCGCGTTGTGAAGTAGTTTGGGCTAAAACATGTCTGACAGCTGGTGTATAGGCATGGACAGTATCCGTCGTCTTGTAAGTTTCTTTTCTGTCCTTCTTTAATGTACTTATCTTGAAACCATAGTTTAAAAAAAAACTTCTAACTTAAAACAGCGATTGTTTTGCAGACACAAGCAAATAAATTTATATATAAAAAAGGGTAATTTATTTTATTTTGACCAATTAATAATTATAAATGCCAAGTGTTAGGTAGAAAAGATCAAGCAAACTACCATACACGTTTCAAAGTGTATATATTTAAAATGTTACATTTAAAAGCAACATGTACATGTTGTAACATCTGAAATGCTTAAAATGCTCAAGCAAGTAGTCGTAACCATTTCAGTCGATATATCGTCAATAGTTTTTCTACGATATGGTCAATACGCTTCACATCCTGTCAATGACAGCCCTCGTTTTTATGGGAAGGCAAACCTGATAACTATGAAAATGGGTGTTTAAAAATGACTGATATAAACCTATTTATAAATTCAATAAAAGCTGGCTGGATTAAAAGACTTCTAGATCCTAATAGTCATGGTGACTGGAAGGTAATATACTCGAAGCACTTAAATAATATGGAGGTAAAACATTGTTTGAAAGCAATTTTAATACAACTGATGCAAAAACTCTTAAATTCGTTTTTATCCCAAATAGTTGAATCATGGTCAAAAATACATTTTAGTGAGAACATTGAATAATTATTTGGAAAAATACTCATATTAAACAAAAAGGGAAAATGCTTTATTATAAAACATGGGACATTAAGGTAAGCATAGGACATTTATATGCGTGTCCTATATATCAGTAGATGTTTGATTCAGATACATTAAGTTACATAGAGTGGCCTTAAAACTTAATTAATGTGATGTGTTCAACTATGCAATAATTAAAATTAAGCAATCTATTCCAAAACATCTAAATACCAAACGCCTGTTATCATAAATGGTGAATTATAAAAACGGGGTGTAACTCAGCACAACATACGATTGTTATTAAAACGTGTCTTTCTCTGTACTGTACCGTCGGAATGAAGGTTCACGTTTCCCTACGGTTGGTGGGTTTTCTTAAACGTTTATGGAAGGACCGAAGATGTATATAATTCTATATACAGTACTTCTTCATTAGTTTTTTCGAAATTACACCACTATACCAAAGGAGAAAAGACTTTAGCGTCCAATGTTTTTGGAACTGTACCATACGCCTGCCATTTTTCGGAACTGTACTAGCTACCTGCCAATAAATAATGGAACTGTACCGTACTCCTGCCATTTTTCAATACCCGGTCGTGTTTAAAAACTCACAATTATTTTAATAAAATGTTCTGTGGGCTAAAATTTGGACTGTTTATTCAGGAAAGATTATATTTTATGGCAGTATGTCTGAAATCTCTTAAACTTGACTATTTACCGAGTACCAGGTCTCTAACTTTCTACAATCACATTTCTTAGCTTAATTTCAACATTTAATGTACCGTAACTCGTATAATATAGTCTCAAATTTCACGGGAATCAGATGACATACACAACATTCCTTCCAAATTAAAATAGCCGATTCTCTTTTCTAATAGTTTAAGGCTAACAAGTCATAAAACTAGATTTATTTACCCTTTTGAAACTTGTTTTTTTTACCGGGAACTGTGCCTACGGCAGCCAAACTGTGCCTACGGCTGCAGGTAATCGGGTGTACAAATCTAAACTGGAAAGTATTTACGCCTTATACCGTTTGAATGGTCCGCCATCTTTAAAACAAGAATATCGGTAGAACTGATGGATGCTCCCCGAAATGTATCCTCAACCTATTATATGACCTTGTTGCACTCAGCAGTTTTCAATTTGCAATTCCATTAGTAGTTTTTGACTTTTTATATTGCTTTGGACAAGAATTACAAGTATAAAATTACAAAGGGCAATACTTCTAATTCTCGGCACTTTCTCTCATAATGTCCTTTATCATTGTGTGAAGTTTCATTGCATTCCCATTAGTAGATTCTGAGTTATGCTACGGGCATGAATTATAAGGATAAAATTCCAAAGGGCAATAATTCTATTTTGAATTAAGAGTTATGGTTTTGTGCTCTACACTTCCTCTCATTGCTCTTTATCCCTGTGTAAAGTTTCATTAAAGTCCCATGGGTGGTTTCTGAGTTATGCTCCAGACAAGAATTGTAAGAATGAAATGACAAAGGGCAATAACTCTAATTTGAATCAAGAAAGAGTTATGGTAATTGTGCTCTGCACTTCTTCCTTCTGCCTTTATCATTGTGTAAAGTTTCATTTCAGTCTCATTAGTGGTTTTTGAGATATGCCCCAGACAAGAACTAAAAGTATAAATTACAAAAGGGCAATAACTCTAATTTGAATGATGACAGTGTTACGGTTCTTGCACTATGCACTTCCTCTTATTGCCCTCTATGATTGTGTGAAGTTGCATTGCAGTCCCATAAGTAGTTTTGAAGTTATGCTCCAGACAAGAATTCCAAGTATTAAATTACAAAGGGCAATAACTCTAATTTGAATGATGACAGATGTACAGTTCTTGCACTCTGCACTTCCTCTCATTGCCCTCTATCATTATGTTAAGTTTCATTGCAGTCCCTTTAGTAGTTTTGATATTACGCTCCAGACAAAAATTCTAAGTATAAAATTACAAAGGGCAATAACTCTAATTTGAATGACGACAGAGTTATGGTTATTGCACTCTGCACTTCCTCTCATTGCCCTCTATCATTGAGTGAAGTTTCATTGTATTCCCATCATATATACCGGTACAATGCTGACTAAAATTTAAAGTTCACATACTTATTAACTTAGTACTGTTGCAGTGTGGGGGATCACGTGGTTTCAAAATAGCGCAACAGACGGAAAAACATCCTGCTTCGAAGTAAGATTATCTTTATATTTTCTTTATTACTTCACACATTTTCAAGTAATATAGGGCAAAGTATGCAGAATTTTCTGCGCTTTATTCCAAAACTTTGATTGTAGATGAATGTTCTATAGATTTTTTGTTTAATCCGCCCCCATTTTCGAACTATATTTTTTTGAGTCGGTCTCGTTCACTGGAATGAAGAGATTTTCATCTTAAAATGTACTCAGTTGCATCAGTTCTAGTCCCGCAACGTTGCTTTTTAAACAAAAAAATCACATCCACCACAATTTAAAAGTTACATGTGCTACAGTGAAAATAATTATGGAATTTCGAAAATGATCTCAAACACTGGCGGCGTGAAAAGACATCTCGTGCACATGTACATTTGTAATTTTTTTGTGCGCTCATAATAACTGATGGTTTATCCTGGGTATGTGATTTACTTGTACATTTCTGGTCATTTTAGGTGCCAATGTCAATTTCTGTGTGGCGTACAAGCAGCATACGAGTAACATTAAGGATAAGATTTTCTCAACAGTTTACTTACTATTTCAACTATATATTGAATGTATGTCGTAAATAAATTGCTTTCACGATATATATGACTTACATATCACGAGAACGAAGCCCGAGTGTGCGGCTGAATATATAACGGTGAAGTTAATGCGGCATACTATGTTTTACATCATATTTATATTTGTTTACGTTTTTTTTGGCTTTGTCAGTCACTTGTAACATGATGAAATGATAATTGAATTGAATTGGGTTTTAAGGCGCACCAACACATGAAAGGTTATATGGTGCCTAACAGGTATGAACATGCCAGGCTCATCCTCCATGTACATCGAGTTGCTGCAAATTCTATTGTAGACACTCCATTTACGCTGGAGCCACGTTTATTGTTTTTCTGCCACTGCTCTTAGTGATGTGAGCGAGATGGCACTGAAACAATGCAGGGGTCATGATGAAAACCTTTAATGAGCATGAACAAAAAATGACAAAATGAATATGAATGGGGGTGTCCTACCCCTCTGCATGTGACGGTGTGTTTGCAGTGGTTGTATTCTACCCCGGCAACCACACGGGGAAATGATAAGAGCCAATCGAAGAACAGGTGTGTATAGACCACACCAACAGACCCTGGCCTCTTAGTCCGTTCGCTAACATCTATAACAGTTTGGCAATATCCGGTTGTACGGTAACGGCATGATATATTTTCGAATCATTCATTGGTATTCGGTGAAGATCGGGAATTCCAACACGAAGTATAATTTGTTTTTATCGGGATTCCAACACCAAGTATAATTAATTTGAATGGAATCGAGGTTTAGCCAAGGTTCCGATTAAAACAGCTATACCGAGAGTTGATATTCTCGATCTGGACTGGATACCTATGATTGATTATTTTTCTTGCAAATCATCGACATTGTGTGGTTGACGTTGCCAATTATTAACGTTTGCCATGTTTTCTTCCACAGTGACGTCATTCATTGGTTGACGTTATTAACGTCATTGTGGATAATTATGACTTTTATCTTTCCCGTACAGAGTCCTGTTAGTGCCAACAACTTTTCGACGTGATGTTCACACTGAAGATTTCACACGACAACTAGAAAACTTGAATTTTTTGGCACGATAATTATCCAACTCATCTGATAATTATCAACTATAGCAAAAAGTAGACATTTTAATATTAAGTTTTGACTTTTCGTGGTAGGATAAAAGTTCAGTAGGATGATTTATCCGGAGCGATACATACGGTCTAAAAGTTACCTACACACCGAGTGAAAATGGCGGGTGATGCAAACTTACCTGATATCAATATTTCGCTCAAGGCATAGAGGAAATAAATCATTATGGTATTGATGCCTGGTGTAGTCGAAAGCGAGTTCCCAACTATATAATCCATAACCTTTTTTTGCGATAAAAGGCACTTTTGAGCTATTTAAGGCCTGTTTTTTTCTGGCTTAA
Source organism: Cyrtodaria siliqua (assembly GCA_037043455.1). Taxonomy (NCBI): domain Eukaryota; kingdom Metazoa; phylum Mollusca; class Bivalvia; order Adapedonta; family Hiatellidae; genus Cyrtodaria; species Cyrtodaria siliqua. The sequence goes on along the minus strand of JAWPHD010018361.1, from coordinate 29,674 downwards.
ATGACTTTAATGGCTTGTTTGTGAGAGCTAAGAACCATTTGCATGGTTGTATGAGTTTATTTATCAACTTGAAAGTTTTGATTTGTTTTGTTTGTTTGTATGATATTTTATGTCATTTTCAACACATGTAAGGTTATATATCAAGGGCGGATCCAGGATTTCAGCTTAGTGGGGTGCGTAAGATTCGGTCCGTTTCTAGCCTCATAAAACGGTTGCGGTAGTTTATTGATAGGGTAAAAAAGGTCCGTTTTCAAATAAAAGGATTTAACAATGTGTTAATTAAACCACTCATTAGCCATTATGCGTCGAGCGAGCGAAGCTAGTGAGAATTTTTTTTATACTGAGGGCGTGCATCGAAATTGTTTGATATTTTATCTACAGTAACATGGACATACATGTATGATCCGGAATTTTTAGGTGGGGGGCGCCCCCCCCACACACACACCCCGTATTCGCTAGTGAAAGTAGAATACATGTATGACATGGCGAACAAATGCAGTTTGTTCACAGTGTCAACAAAGATCAGAATTTTATTTTCTTATATGCCCTATGCCCCTACTTTTCTCAGCAGTTTTCTAGAGGGGAAGGTCATATCACTAAGAATATGTAAGTGAATCTTAGTTTGAACTTCATTTTGAAACAAGAGGCACGCTCTACTGTGTAAAGATGTCATATTTAGCCTTTTCCTATATAAACTTTGGGTCACCACGGCGGCCATTTTGATTATTGCAAGAAAACAAAAAACATAAACTTAACAGACGCCAACCATTGTGATAAAGTTTCAACAAAATCCGTCAAAAGGTTTCAGAGAAGATTTCCTATTTAACCTTTTCCTATATAACTCTATGTAAACCTTGGGTCACCATGGCAACGATTTTGATTATTCGATGATAACGAAAAACACAAATTTGATAGAGGCCAACCCAAGGAACACATACATGATATTTCACTGGAATGGATTAAGTGGTTTCGGAAATGTAGTTTGAAATTTCCTTAAATTTGACTTAGTTTTAGCCATGGTGGCCATGTTGGACAACTGGCGGCTGCGAAAAATATAAATCTGAGGCGCACTATCCCAAAGATCATTGTGATAAGGTTTCAACAAAATCCTTCAAAAGGTTTTAGAGAAGATGTCAATTTTAGCCTTTTCCTATATAACTCTATGTAAACTTTGGGTGGTCGTGGCGGCCATTTTGATTATTCGACGATAACAAAAAACACAAATTTGATAGAGGTCAACCCAAGGAACATGTTTATGATATTTCACAAGAATGGAATAAGTGTTTTTGGAGGACATGTTGTTTGAAATTTCTTTAAATTTGACCTAGTTTTAGACATGGTGGCCATCTTGTATGACTGGCGGCCGCGAAAAACACAAATCTGAGAGGGACTAACCCAAATATCATGGTGAATAAGTTTCATCAAAATCCTTCAAGCGGTTTCAGAGAAAATGTCATTTTCAACCTTTGCTATATAACTCTATGTAAACTTTCGACGATAACGAAAAATACAAATTTGATAGAGGCCAACCCAAGGAACATATATATGATATTTCACAAGAATAGAATAAGTGGTTTTGGAGGAGATGTCGTTTAAAATTTCCTTAAATTCGATCTAGTTTTAGCCATGGTGGCCATCTTGGATGACTGGCAGCTGCAAAAAACACAAATCTGAGAGGAACTATCCCAAAGATCATTGTGATTTAAGTTTCATCAAAATCCTTCAAGCGGTTTCAGAGAACGTTTTCCTATATAACTTTATATGTAAACTTTGGGTCGCTGTGGCGGCCAATTTGATTATTCGACGATAACAAAAAACACAAACTTGATAGAGGCCAACCCAAGGAACATGTTTATGATATTTCACAATAATGGAATAAGTGGTTTCGGAGGAGATGTCGTTTGAAATTTCCTTAAATTTGACATAGTTTTAGCCATGGTGGCCATCTTGGATGACTGCATGGTGGCCATGAAAATCATAAATCTGAAAGGGGCCCTCCCAAGTAACATTGTGATGAAGTTTCATCAAAATCCTTCGAGCAGTTTCAGAGGAGATGTCGCTTTTATAAAATTGCTAACAGACAGACAGACAGACAGACGGACAGACGAAAAGTGATCGCATAAGCTGGCCAGTAGAGCTAAAAATGGCAAACTAGAAAGCTTTGACAATATTGTTCAGGACTCGGTGGGATTTGTTTTACTTCAGGTGGTGTACCTGAAGTAAAACAAATCCCATTGAGTCCTGTACGTTTCCAAGCTTTCCGACAGCATAATGTGAATTTTCATTTTCTATCGGATTCTTGCCTAAACAGTATTTTACTTTTTGGAGTGACAATAGCTCCGACAAGAAATACTTCAAAGTGTTTAAACGTGTTTTGACTTTTTTTCCGCATGTATTTTGCCTAGGAAAGCTGTTATTTGGAGGTTTCAGGTTTTTAAAGTCTTTACATGACGGCCTGGAGAGAAGTTTCTTTTACAAAACTAGGCTTGTTTGTTGTTAAAATGTAGACAATTGTATTTACAATGATAATTCAGCATTATAATTTGCAAAACTATAGTTTTATAGGTGTGATACCACCAAAACCTTCCCCTAACCCACTAAAATTAGACTTTCTGGGAAAATGTCCGAGAGAACTGTAGGCTAGGTATGCTGTCCAGTCATAGAAACTTAACTTTTAATGACAAAGCTAGTACCAGACTTGCATTTATGAGTAATTGGGATGTTTATATATGCATGTATTGTCACCAAATTAAGGTATGATGCCACAAATGCACTAAATTGCCTTGTACATCAGATTTTTGCATCTTTTGGGGACTAAATCTCTTGATTTCTTCATGTTGGTCGACTTTTTTAGTAATTTTATCCATTAGACCAAGTACAGATATGCCCAATTTCATTTTATATACTTAAGGCCAAAAGATATGCACAGTTCATAAAATATACTTAAAGCCAAAAGATTTGCACGGTTCTTTATATTATCATATTTTTCAATTTTACATTCATCATTAGCTGTTGTAATCCAAAGCAATCGCCTTAAACATTGTCATCCAGTTTTCAATACAACTGATCTAGATACATTTAGAAGGAATTTTGATTTTATGAACCGTGCAAATCTTTTGGCCTTAATTATAAAGGTAGAACTGTGAAAATTGTTACAGATTTTTGACATTGACATCCGCTCTGTTTATTTATGAAACGCCCAACTCAGCCTATTCGCAAAAAATCACTCTCAGGGTTTCTTATAGGCATACAGGTAAATCATTATGGTATTCATACCTGCTGAATGCTTGGAAAATATCGTGCAGGATTCAATGGGATTTGTTTTACTTCTGGTATACCTCAATAGCTAAAAGCACTAACATTTCTCTCTATGTAAAATTGTTAGTCTAGATCATCTGCAACGCTTGCTTGTTTTCAAGACAAACGTCTAGAACAGATCTCCTAACGAAGTTTGACCTTTGTCGAGACTCCTGTATCGTTTTTGACTGGCTGACAGGCGCGTAGCTACATGTAGGCCCTGGCCTGCATATACGATTTAACATTTTGAAATGATTGGAAATGTAATAAAACTTGAGAGGATGGTGGGTGGTGGGGAGGGCATATTAGGCTTAAAAGAAAAAAGTGTTTGTTTCCGCTAACCCGACCGACCCTATTATTCAGCCGCCGACCTAACTTTCTTTATTGCAAAAAAATAAAAATAATAATAATAAAAAAATAAAATAATAATAAACAGTTGAACCCATGAACCAAGGTTTCTTATGGAGGAAAAAATATATATGTCTCCAGTGAGATGTGAACCCACAACCCCTGGGATTTCCAGTGTACATTACCAAATAGTTGTTTAATTAACAAAAATAAGGTCATTAATAATAATAATAAAAAAGAGTTTTGCCTACTTACCCTATTTTTTTTGAAGCCGTTAGCAGAAACAAACCAATTTTTTTTTGGCCTTAGGCCGAAGTTTGTTATTTTTTTGTTTCTCAGATTTTGCCGACAAAAATAGCAGGAGGGAAAAAAAACACATACAAAAAAAGATACTTGAAAACTATGTACGAGAAAACCTACAATTCGGTGTTCTCAACCAGAACTGACCCAGATCAGTGTTCCCATCCATGCTGACTGATCAGGTTCTACACTATTTTCCAGAAAGACTATATAATATTAATGGCCAGTAACAACCTATGAGTCTGGCAAACAGAATATATATGTGCATCACTGAAAATTAATGTTGATTTGTGTCTGAACTGATTTGTGTCTGAACACCATGCTTCCTTGTGTACTGAGAAACGAAAAATCAACAAACACTCGCCTTACCGTATGCAACATTTAAAATCTGATAGCATTTCGGTCCTAAAATAACTAATAATGATCACATCCGTAACAACAGTGTGTCGGTTATGTTATACCCAGACAAATAAAAAATTGTTTGGCATTTTACATATCCAGAACATACATAAATCAGAAGGCATGACTTGTGTTCTTTTTAAAGACCTGTGCCCACTTAGAAAAATAATGATCGTAACTCAAACTCTTAACTGTTTTTCTATTAATTAAAGGGAATGTAGCGACACATTCAAACACTCTTTATAAAAGGGGGTTCTGGAAAACTTAGAAAAGGGTGAAAGAATGATCAAAATTGGATGATAAACAAGGAAGATATGATCGTTTGAAGGTTTGCTGAAATGGACATGGAAGCCGCCATTTTGAGAGCTATGACATCACAGTTCTAAATGACCATATATGGAATATTTATAAATATGAAACTTTACTGATTTATAGGAAGAAAATGACAGGAACTATATCAAAAATATGTATATGTAATGGCAATAATGCTTTATATGACCAGTGAATGATTTTGCATTCATTTGCATTCATTTTCTTTGCTTTAAATGATATTTATCAATACGGTAATTTAGAACTATGATGTCACAGTTCTAAAAATGGCGGCTTCCATATCTGTTTAAGAACAACCTTCAGATGGTCATATCTTTTTTGTTTATCATCCGATTTTGATAATTCTTTGAACTTTTCCCAAGTTTTTCAGAACTCTAAATAATAGTTTGGCTGTGTCGCTACATTCCCTTTAAAGAGTATATGTAAGAGTTGATGCAAGTTTGGTAACACCATAAGACATTGTAGTACGCTGCGACTGAATATAAATGGACAGACATAAACACATACACACTTTCTCATTTACTCACGTGAGTAAACTTTACAATCAATGTCTGAAAAATTGAAAGATTTAAAACTCGAAAAATGCAATAAAATCGAAAGCTTTAGGAGGGTACAGGTCTATTCTTCATTTTCTACAACGGTCAAAGTGTCATGACATATTATTACAAAATATGCCTGGAATTACACCAGAATGCACCCAAACCCCCCGCAACTTAGTTGCAGCATTATTATAGGTTTATGGGGACGGGCGCAAGTCCTAATAGGCGTCCGCAAATTAGGCGTTTAGGTATCGTGATTAACTTTAATTTTGGCCATGCTACGCCCCAGTTTCTGATGGGTGGATGTTCAGATGAATGGATGGACAGACATTTATGCATGCTTCTTCTTTAACACTTACTGGTTTTAGTTTTTACAAAATTTATATGAACAACCTGTCGCAACGGGTTTACAATATCAACATCATACAAAATGGGTGCATTTCAGTCATAGTGAATTTTAAACCATGGTTGTAAAATCGTTCATAGACAGGACATAAACTGCTTGATATGTTCAATGACAAGAAAAATACTAGACGGTAAACTATATCAGTTGTTTATGTTCTTAAAACATTAAGATTGAAAATAAATAAACCTTATATCATACAAAATGTCTAATCCTGAATGTGTACGGCAGAAAGCTTATGTAATCATAACATCTCCATTATATATTTGTACCACAATAGCCCAAATACACACTATGCATCGTGTAATACCCGAGGATATACACAGTATATGTTAGTTATTGTGGTACAAATTCATCTTGCACGTGTACGGACGATAATGCACTCGCTAACGCTCGTGCATTATCTCCCCGTACACGTGCAAAACTCATGCTCTATTATATACTTGTACCATAGCTCTAATGGTTTTCCTTTGTTCTTGCTTATGATATAATTTTCATAAACCTGAAGGTCTGAGCCTAAGCCGTGCTATAAATGCCGGTATATTTCAGCCGTGCTATAAATGACAGATTCGGCAGTTATACCATAGTCTACTCAATTTTACGCACGTGCAGTTGTAATTTACAACACAGCTGTCAATCAAAACGACTACACCATTACCAAAAACAGCACTCCATGACATTGCATTTGCCCAATAATATACAAAGGCGTGATAATGCTATTTCTTGATTGGATCGAGGTGTTAATTTTACTGTTTTTCTCGTATGCGATTTATACTGCACTCTCGGGCCTGCGGCCCTCGAGAAGCAGTATAAATCGCATATACTCAAAAAATCATTCTATAAATGTTTTGTACCAGAGCCATTATCCATCTATGCATATGCAAGAAGATTTAGGGCGTTGCAGTTTTCAGTAAAATTATAGCACAGTTATTAAAATGTGGTATTATAGTTAAACAGTGTTCATATTAGTCTACTCATATTCATATGAATAATTCATACTGCAACCTCCACTGAAGGAGAGAAATACCTACTATTCAAACTAGGTAGAAAATATCAGTTTACCGACTATCTTTAGAATTTTAAAACTATTCAATTCGTAACCAGACATATAAGTTGCTAGGTCTAGTTTTATATTTTTATATTAATAGAGTGATAATGCATATCTTTCAGCGCATTTTGAAAATATCTGGTTGCAAGAAATTGTATTACCCTCCGAATTAAATATCCACAAAAGCAAACACTTGTCACTTTAATGAGATTATATCACATCATAAATTATTTTCAGTTCCCAAAATAATGAATGTGACTTAAATATTTGGTAAGTAGCTTGTCATATTAAATAGTTTGAAAACTTAAAGTTGAAGACCAGCATAAGACCACGTCTCTCTTGTGTTGGGCAACTGCATGGGGTCAACAGTCAGAACTCAAATTGATTCTACAGTTATGTGGGTGAGAAAGCTCTGTATTTACGTTGTGCATTCCATATCTTGATGCACACTTGAAAGGTCTTTCCTTAAGGTGTCAAATGACTCTTTTTTTTTGGTTGGTGCATCGTTGAACGCACTTCATAAATGCACACAGGTGCACGAGTGCACACCCACATTTATTTATACATCACTATATTTAATACATGAGTTGCATCAGATAATGACACGTCAATCAACAGTAATTGAAGTGATATTAGTTTGTTAAACACATGTTTTTTAAGAAACATATTGTGGGGTGGTTTTAAACGATATCCTACAGTAAGTATGCCATATGTAAAAGTAATTCAATTTACTGCATATCAGGTAAATAAACTTGATAAATAAGTCTTGATTTTGGTTTTGTTGTTACTTTTAATAGGTATTTACCAGTTTGTAATTTCAGCAAACATATTATTTGTTGTGCATGACACTGAAAGAAAATGTATATATTAAAATAATTTCCTTAAAAGTTCCATTTTTCGAGAAATTTAGCTAACACAATTATTTCTATAGCCAGAAAACATCCTATAATAGTATTCATGCACACTTTTAATTATCGATAAACACAATAATCACCGTTTATGTAACCCATCGGATTCACCAAACATATGTTCATATTCGGTGTTAAAATAATTACCGGGCCTGCAAATTCAATTTAACATAGCTACGCCCCTGGCTGAGACAGAAAGACAATAAATTTATAAATAAACAAAGATGCGAATGGTCAGAAATACTTAAATAAAAAAAAAAATAACCATCTCGATGAAAGTGTATTTTTTACCTCTTCACCGTGGCATGATTTAGCCGGAGAACTTTATAACACTATAGGTTTCGCACTACCACTCGAAAAGTCGAAAACTAAAATTCTGATTTTTCGTGTTAATTGTTGTCCGAATAGTGAAATTAACTTGATAATTATCGCCTCACTGGAAATGAACATGACAAACGTTAGTAATTGGAGACGTCAACGCACACAATGTCAATGATTTGCTCAGGTCGAAAAGTTAATGGCACTAACAGGATTCCGTACGGACTATAATTATCCACAATGGTGTTAATAATGTCAACAGCTGATTGACGTTACTGCGGAAATGAACATGGCGTACGTTAGTAATTGGAGACGTCAACGCACACAATATCAAGGATTTGCAAGAAAAATAATCAATTATGGATATCCGGTTCGAGTAGAGAATTCCAACTCTCTCTATAGCTGTTTTAATCGGAACCTCAATTCCAATAAATTCAATTATACCGTGTTGGAATCCCGATAAAAACAAATTATACTCCCTGCTGGAATTCCTGATCTTCACCGGATACCCGTGAAAGATTCGTAAATATATCCAGCAGTTACCGAACAACCGAAAAACTGCCAAACTGTTATAGATGTTAGCGGACGGACATCGAAATTGCCTTTGTACCGTGTGGTTAAAAGACACACCCGTTAGTGTGGTCTATACACACCTGTTCTTGGATTGGCTCTGATCATTTCGTTATGTTACAAGTGACCGACAAAGCCAAAAAATGTAGACAAACATAAACATGATGTATAAAACATAGTACGTCGCATTACCTTCACCGTTATTATTCAGCCGCGCACTCGGGCTACGTTCTCGTGATATGTAAGTCATATAAGTCGTGAAAGCAATTTATTTATGACATAAACTCATACCCAATTTATTCTATTTCGTTTTATTTTGCCCGTGAGTTTTTTGATACGCAGAAGACGTCAATGCTTTCTGCGCAAAATCGAAGCCTGTGTAATCATAAGAACTGCTATAAAATGCAAACCACCGCTTGCCAATCTAGACTGTTAGTTCAATTTACAAGTTTTGCACTTCGATAGAACCTAGTTTTTATAAAAAAATATAAATGTTACTGAAGTAGCAAAAATATTTAAGTCAAATTTGGCTTAACAAAAATTTGTTTGGTTAAAGAAAATATCGGTGATTTAACCAATGTGGCTAAACACTTTTTAGTCCAATGAATAGCCCAGGATATGACCTGAAAAGACAACACCCAAGAACGACTGTAGCCAAATTTCATTTAAATCCTGAGATGGGACAAAGAGAACTTACGTGTAAGTAATGCACAAGTTCGCTGGGTGACTGTTAACACAAACCTTACCTTACACAGGCACTATTTTTAAACACATAGATATGTTATCATCCATGACTAATACTGATGCTGCAAGTAACGATATAGTTAAATGTATAAGTTTGCTATGCTGTGAATACTTGATTAACACTGTGGTGATATTGGGTACCCGGCCATCCCAGTTGGTTGAGCATTTGCCCTGTCAGCTAGGGGTCCTGGGTTCGAGTCCCATACCGGCAGCACTTTTCACTCCTTGGTTTATTTCATTGGAGATGAGGATAATTCAGTGGTAATAGCAGCACTGGGGGTCTGGGAAGACCGGAAGAGCTGGGTCAGCTCTTAAAAGGGGGAGGAGTGTTTTGATATTGGGTACCTAGCGGTCCGGTTAGCTCAGTTGGTAGAGCACTCGCCCTGTAAGCGAGGGGTCCCGGGTTCGTGTCCCATACCGGCCACACTTTTTCCTCTTAAACAGTTAGTTTACCTCAGCATGAAATCAGGGCTCTATGACGAAAGGTAGCAAAAGACCTGTGGTGCGGCACACCAATCTACATCACAAACAGACATTATATATCCATCTTTAACTGGATTATTATATATTTTATATCACCAGAAAGCCAAATAATAACCTTTATAATGATGTAATTTTATTTCAAATAACGGTTACATCTTGAGATAGAATCAAAATAAAACACAATTTTTGTTTTCTTAACGAGTTTACGCAAATCACCGTGCGTCTTTTTTTTACCATGGTACAACTATTATTTAATCAATATGTAAACGATTTATATGATGAGAAAATCAAACAAATTGCTATTTTATTTTGAATAACGATTAATTAAGTTGGAGAGATTCGCAATTTCGCAATCACCGTGCTATTTTATGTTTTTTGTCGCTGTAAAAACATTTTAATTAATATTTAAATGATTGCCAAATAATCTTCATCGTGATTGATGCTTTTTCAAACAAGGAAAATCTTGAATCAGCAAACAAAATATAACACAAACATATATATATATATCTTACCAACTGGCAACATCTGAAGTTGATTAAAATTTAAAACCAATTTTAGTTACGTTGTGCTACTTTGTTTGCAGTGTTTGAAATTTAAACTCTCATGTTTAATGTAGTCTCTTGTCATAACTAACAACTGAGAACCTAACTAACAGACAATCACTTTTAAACAAGAAATTAAAAGATTAAGATGTATAGGTCGCCATTTTTTCGATAAAACATTATGAACATGATTGTCTAGGAGATTTTTTAATTATTTTTTTAAATGGTCAAGTTAAATTTTTTTTTTGTTGAAACGAAAGTCATAGCCGACTTAAAAAATACAACAAACACTATTTCAATATGCCTATTATTACTTGCAATCATCTACAAGTACGATTCAAGTGCAAAAAAAAAAGAAGGTTTACCCTTGTACAAAAATGAACATGATTATCCAGATTTGTTTTGATTTTTTAAATAGCTGTGTTAAAAAACGTTTTTTTTCTTGAAACCAAATTCACAACCCACTTAAAAGCTACCGCAAACACTATTTCAATATGTTTATTATGACGTGCAATCTTCAACAGGTATGATTAAAGTGGGGAAAAAAAAGTTTACTCTCGTACAAAAATTAACATGATTATGCAGGAGCATTCTTTTCCCCAACCTGACATGCGCATTGAAGTAGTCGTCTAGTGAATGACAAGACTAATGTTTGGCACACTTCTGATCGAGACCGATCCCTTTCAATTTTCATTCCAGATTATTATAAAATGTATCGAAAAAATTGAGTAACTAACTGGGCAATATTATTTCTGAAAATGTCTGTAGACAAAACCGTGATCCAGTCATATTTCAGAATATTATGTTAAGCTCTTAACGGCGAACTGATGCTGTGTCCGAAACTCTGAGGTGACAATGCGTAAATCTAAATGCCTAAGTTATGGCAGTGTGACTCACCTGGAAGATATATATACACCTGGAGCCTGGAGGCTGGATGAACACTCGCTACTCCGCCGTTTGTTTAAAGAAGTACCTAACGACAAGATATAAGGAACAATTCAATATATCATCTGTGTTGTATAAAACAATTGCAACACATACATGTAGATCTACACGTTTAAAAGTACGTATTTCTTTGGTATGATCTCAGAAACTTCTTCACTTGAGTGTACAGTGTAGTATGATCATTGCTTTGTTTATTTACCTCGACACCGTACACTTTTACTTCCGCATCTGCGCAAAGAGGAACCAAAGATGTAAGCTTGACATTATTTTGTTTTATATTTTTGAGAAAAAATACTATCAAACAACATTTCTGGGTACGTAATTCGTATTTTAAAAGTTTTTGTTATTTTTTTATGTATTGAGAAATGTTAAAACGTAACGGTTCAAGTCAAATTAAAGAAACAACGTGAAAAGTTTTGCTACTTTTCAGTCTTATGCATAATTTGACAATTTTTATTTCTCAATAACATCCTAGTTGTGAACAAAAGAGAGAAGGTTTCCATGAAACAAGCTAAATGTGGTAATATGAAATAGGCACTGCCTAGATAACGGGCAAAGTACTTCTATACAATTAATTGTATATGGGAGCAGGGCTGTACAAATATTTTTTTAGCCACTAGTCCTGGACTAGTCACCCTGCACTAGTCCTGGACTAGTCACCCTGCCAAAAGTGACTAGTCCCAAAAAAATTGTGAATAGTCCCAAAAAATGGACACAAGTCCTGATTTTTTTCGATTTCTCAATATGTTAAAACTGCGTCTTGCATACTCATTACAATTCATTACACACGGTAAAGGAAACAATCCTTATTTACTCTTCAGACAATTAATGTATGTTTCAGTGTAATCCGAGCCTTCTCTGACCCTAAAAGCCTTCTTTCTTTTTTTTTTTTGCGGCTTTATAGCCAGATGAAATATCAAAAATCGTAAAAAGGGCTGGTAAGAGAAGGCTCGGATTAGTTTCAGCAGGGAGTACGTTATAGTGAGGAGAAACGGGCTCGTTTTGCCGATTTATGTTGTCGCGCATGTGTTTCACTACTCCGTGAAAATGACTACTTCCGGTTGTTTCGAGAGTGTGTGAAAAACAGCAAATTCTTATAAATTATTACACTTACAAACTCAATAAAGGTGCTAAATGTAAACATAAGTATTATTTATTCACATTGTGTCCTCTGATACAGAGCGTGTATTTGTTTGCATGTTTAAAAGCACATTTTACCAGACGGTTCCGTGTAACAAAGATTGCGCCACTGTGCGCCAAATAAAAAATGGTGACAGTGTATAGCTATTGCAAACGAGATACGAGACTACGGGTTATTTAGGCATTAATAATAACAAAAAGTGAATAGTAAACATATTTATCTTTGTAAAGAAGGTAATTTCATGGTGGTGATTATAAGACAAAGCCTAAAAAGAGGTGATGAAAATGTGCCTTTTGAGATATCAGCTAAATTTTTAATTTTATAGAATTAAAAATGGTGTGGAGCTATTACAAACGAGATACGAAGTATGGGTTATATTAGGCATTAATAATAACAAAAAGTGAATAGTAGACATATTTATCTTTGTCAAGAATGTTATTTCGTGATGTTTATTATAACAGAAAGCCGTAAAAAGGGGCTGTAAAAACTGCCTAATTTGAGATATTGGCTGAAATTTTAACTTTTCAAATGTAACGCGCTTACGATCGATTTACCTGTATCGATAAAATAGTAAATGGCGGCGTTCTAGCGCGACAACATAAATCGATAAACTAGAGCGTTTATGAACCCGTTTCTTCTCCCTATGACGTACTCCCTGGTTTCAGTGGTATAGATTGTAGACTGCCATTGGGTGAAACAGTAGTAAGAATCACATCTACATTTTTAAATTTCAATATAGATATTGAGTTTCATATTACAGTTCAGATAATCATTTAATGGAAAGAAAAAAGTCATAACTTTATATAGGTAAGGGACTACAGATGAGATTCTTAACTTTATTACCATTTTACCTAATGCAAAAAATAAATAACATGTGAATCAACATAAACATTTTATTTTTATGTTTTTGTCCACTACACCAGATGATTTTGACTTTTTGATTGGCTGTGTATCACATTCTACATTTTTCCTCTTTTTATTTTTACTTTCACTTTCACTCTGAAAATTTCCTTATTATTAACACTGAAAAAGTTCAACAAACTCATTTTTGAAATGTAAACGTTAGCACTGCCGAATACAAAATCAAACTGATTATGTGTATCAGTTCGTTTTGTTTTTATTTTATTTGTTTGACAACTCAATTCTTCGAACGTAATTAGTACACTCACTATGCACAAACCGTTACCCCACCCGCCTTTCAAGTCTGTTACAATTACGCTCAACAATACACTGAGAAACAATAAAAAATCACACCTACCGTTTCATATCAAACATGCTTCCATTATCAAACGTCCTGAGTTTCTTTACTCATCGAAAGATTGCCGACAAATCGGCCTGATTGCGAATATCAACGTGTTAGTGTTATTGTTTCAGTGTATCGCCATTTTCAGCTCACCACGTGACAAACAGGTAATCACGTGACAAACATGTGATTTACATGTGGTAGTCATTTCATTGGCTAGAGGGTCTGGATTAAAATAGATCGGGTCAATTGATTGGATAATGTCGACAATGCCCACTGTCAATTTAAGTAATTTGGAGGCGGGACTTCCGGCATGGTTGATTGTTGATAAAATTGCCCGGGGTATTGGATGATCGCTGCTGTGGATGCTAATTGCATTACATAAGCGAGTGCAATTAAAGGATTACGTTGAGAAGTGTGCTGGGGTTGTTTTATGACAGGTGGCCGACTTGTAAATTTGACAAATCTGGGACTGAAATCTTTCAAACAGTGACACGCCCGATTTTCTCTTTTTTTAGCTCTACTGGCCGAAGGCCAGCAGAGCTTATGCCGAGTTGTCCGTCGTCCGTCCGTCGTCCGTTGTTAACTTTTGTCTCGTTAAGACGATAGGGCCTTCATTTTTCATCCAATCTTTACCAAACTTTAACAGGGTGTTCATATCAATGAAAGCTCGGATGAGTTCGAAAACCAGCCAGATCGGCCAAGTAACAGCGGAGTTATGGCCCTTGATTTAGTTAAAAATGCTATATTGCTATATTTTGCCTCGTTAAGACGATAGGGCCTTCATTTTTCAACCTATCTTTACCAAACTTTACCACATTGTTAATATCAATGAAAGCTCGGACAAGTTCGAAAACCAGCCAGATCGGACCAGTAACACCAGAGTTATGGTCCTTGATTTAGTTGAAAATGCTATATTGCTATATTTTGCCTCGTTCAGATGATAGGGCCTTCGTTTTTCATCATATCTTTACCAAACTTTACCACATTGTTAATATCAATGAAAGCTCGGACAAGTTCGAAAACCAGCCATATCGGTCTAGTAACAGCGGAGTTATGGCCCTTGATTTAGTTAAAAATGCTATATTTTGCCTCGTTAAGACGCTAGGGGCTTTATTGTTCATCCAATCTTTACCAAACTTTATCAGATTGTTAATATCAATGAAAGCTCAGACAAGTTCAAAAACCAGCCATATCGAAAGAGTAAGAGCGGAGTTATGTCCCTTGATTTAGTTAAAAATGCTATATTTTGCCTCGTTAAGACGATAGGGGCTTCATTGTTCATCCGAACTTTATCAAACTTTATCAGATTGTTAATGTCATTGAAAGCTCGAACAAGTTCGAAAACCAACCATATCGGACCAGTAACAGTGAAGTTGTGGCCCTTGATTTAGTTAAAAATGCTATATTTTGCCTCGTTAAGACGATAGGGGCTTCATTGTTCATCTGATCTTTACTAAACTTTATCAGATTGTTAATACCAATGAAAGCTCGAGCAAGTTCAAAAACTAGCCATATCGGACCAGTAACAGCGGAGTTATGGCCCTTGATTTAGTTAAAAATGCTATAGTTTGCCTCATTAAGACGATAGGGACTTCATTGTTCATCCGATCTTTACCAAACTTTATCAGATTGTTAATTTTAATGAAAGCTTGGACAAGTTCGAAAACCAAACATATCGGAATAGTAACAGCTTAGTTATGGCCCTTGATTTAGTTCAAAACGCTATAAAACGCTATATTTTGCCTCGTTAAGAAGAGAGGGCCTTCATTTTTCATCCGATCGTTACCAAACTTTTATTTTTTTAATTATTTTTTTCAAATCAATATATTTTTTCTTTTTTTTTTTATTTATTTATTTTTTTTAATTTTTTAATTTAAATTATTTTTTTTTAATTTTTTTTTTTAATTTTCATTTTTTTTTATATTTTTTCTTTTATTTATTTTTAAATTAAAATTTATTTTTTTAGCTCTATGTTGGACCAGTCGGACAAGTAACAGAGGAGTTATTGCTCTTGATTTAGTTAAAAATGCTATATTTTGCCTCGTTAATAGGGTAGGATCTTCATTTTCATCTGATCTTTACCGAACTTTAACAGATTCTTTAGTTATGGCCCTTGATTTAGTTCAAAAGCTGTTTTTTGCCCGAAACTTCCAAAAAACGTAAATGGCAGTCACTCGCTTCATTGATGTTATAAGAGCCATGTTAGCCAGTAGAGCGTTCACAGGCCCTCTTGGGCCTCTTGTTTAAAATTGGACTAGTCCGGGACTGAAATCTTTGAAAAAGTGACACGCCCGACTTTGGTTTTGGACTAGTCCCGGGCGTCGGGCTATAGGATTTGTACAGCCCTGGGGAGAGAGGGGAGGTGTGTGTGTGTGTGTGTGGTGGTGGTGGTGGGGTTGGGGGCAAGTGGGGCGGGTGGTAGAGTTCGGTGATAACAGGTAATACAGATTAAATAAATATTCTCAATAACAGATAACAAAATATTTTTTTCGCCAATAACAGTTTAACAGAAGAAAAAAAACACTACCCCCTCCCTCACCTCCTACCCACCTCCTCCACACACACTCACTACCACCCTCACTACCCACTACCTTCCTACTACTACCTATGAGTCTCATTCATTAAACAAAGTAAAAACATATGGCTTCTGCCATAACGATTTCGATGGGTGTTAATGCCAAGCGAATATTATCTTGATATGCCAGCTTACATGGACTTAAGGGTGGATTCAAGTTAAGCAGACCCCACGTCTCCCCATACTCCCTCCACCATCCCCACCCTGCTCTCTCCACAAAAAGCATGATTTCACTCACTCCAAAATTTAAAACGGATCTGCACACGTTTCTAGATAATGATTCATTGAGATTATCTACAGTACTGGAACTTTTCTAACACGAGATTGACATTTAAAATACTTAAGCCAAATAAACTAATAACTGTGTTTACTGTGACCCGACCGACTCCTTTAAATCGCCGCCGACACCTCTTTTTGAGAATAAAACAAACCTAATTATTTTGACAATAGTAATCAAGATTATGATGTGATCAAATTTAAAAATTAGAGTTAGTTATCAACCTTGAAATAGAGACAGGTATATATTTAAGGCCTTAATTTATCTGTACAAAATGTACATAGCCTAGGTAGTGCCTATTTCATATTGTTATGTAACATGCAGTTCTCTTTGAAAATGTCAACTAAGGTCAACCAAGGAATTGAATAAAGGGACGACTCATGGCTGTGGGCTTCGCTTTGCGAAGCTTACCAAAATATATATAATTGCTTAATTGGGGGTTCGCTTCGCGCGAAGCTCCATACGGGGGATTGTCCTCAGGATTTGTTTTTATGTTGGAATACATTAGACATATTTTAAGGTAAAGATAAGTACAATGTCACAGATGCATCTGCAAATACCCATCCCTTTTCCATTGCCAGACCGTATCAATAGTGCAAAACTAATTAGCCGATTTTCACGCACATGACGTCATGTTTACAAATTATGTTGCATGAAATCATGTTTAACGTCAGTTGATGATGCACCAGTTACACTTCTTGACGTCACATGCTGCTTCTCACAAGTTAAAAGTAAGAAATTAACATTTAAGTAACTTGATTGGGGTTCATTGGATTGGGGTTCAAAAGCTCATAAATTCTTCTGTTTATCTTGGTGTACAAAAAACAGTATTAAAGATATAATTATGAAAGGAAAGCTTTACTTTATATTTTTCCGAATTTTATTAAAAATCGCGCTACAATTCCCAATTTTATGAAAAATCGCGCTAAAATTCCCAATTCCAACGCCATGGGCTATGTTCCCAAAATAGAGAAAAAAAACACTGCATTGGAGTTGAAATTCAAGTTGGACGCATTATGAAAATTAGCTATGTTAGTTAGTGAGTTTACCATATGTATTCGTTTACATACGTGTACATACGTGTAACCTATAGTCGGGCTTCGCCCAACCTGCCTTTGGCAGGTCGAACTTTGCCCGTATAAATGTGATAGGGACTTTTTTGCGTCCTCTGTCCGAAATCAAGATGTCCTTATCATAGCTGGCACTAAGAAAATGTCAAAACAAGTATCCTGGCGTCACCAGTTCCCGATAGTCTAAGCAATTGCCGATTCAAAATGAACATAAACATGCACAATAACTGTCTCAGTTTTCCTCCAGCAATAATCCATTTCATTTGCATCAAAACAGCAAAGTTTCCAATAAAGTTGACCTCATTTCAATTTCAAAAGTTGAAAATGTAATGTGCAGTCTTCGAATTAAACGACTTGTCCGAAGCCCGGGGCTAGTAAACTGTCATTCGGGCTAGTGAATTTTTTTTAATTTATGTAGTCGGGCTAAAGGAAAATGTCAGGGTTTTCATTGAGTATATAAAAGTTCGGGCTAGTGACACTAACAATTTAATTCAAAGACTGAATGTGTCGGTCAAAATTGGATCAGTTAAAAAAATTACTCCAGTACTCAAAGTAGTTTTGAAAAAGAGGTTATTTACACCAATAAAAGAAAAAGAATGTCTTAAATTTATTAATTGTTAATTAATTTTCCCGTTCTTTGCAACCTGTAACATTTAATTGGGTAAAGAAAATTAATAGAGCAGAAGTACTTTTGGCATTCAAAACACATTAATGCATAAAAAAAATCATAAATTAATTCATAATATTCATATGACATCATCAAAATAATTTGACCAATCAGTGATCAATAAAATAAAAGACCTCCACATTCTGGTAGGGGTAAACTCGGTGTTTATCGTTGGTGCTCAGCTGATTTTAGCCCTTTATAAAACAATTTTGTAGTGATAATTATATTAAAAGCTTTATTTTTTATGTACATAGATCTATGTATCTTCTTTTGGTGTTGTCTGATTTTAAAACACCAATTTGGATACATTTAATTTAAATCATGGTCTAATATTTTTATTTTTCATATAGAGATTGAGGATAAAGTCAGAGCATCATTTACATAATTCCATTACATCGACACCGCACACTTTTATTTCCGCATCTGCGCAAAGAGGAACCAAAGATGTCAGCCTGACATTTACATAAAACCCGTTTTTTTATGCGCCCGAAGGGTGGCATATAGTAGTCGCACTGTCTGTCCGTTCGTTGGTACACTCGTGTCCGCTTCATAACTCTGACAATAATGGATTGATTTTCAAATAACTTCGCACAATTGCTCACCACAACAAGACGACATGTCGCACACAAATAACAGGTCCGTGGCTCCAAAGTCAAGGTCACACTTAGAGGTCAAAGGTCAAAATCCGTTCGTCTGTACACTCGTGTCCGCTTCATAACTCGGACAATAATCAACGGATTTTCAAATAACTTCGCACAATTGCTCACCACAACAAGACGTCGTGTCGCGAACAAAATTCAGGTCCGTGGCTCCAAGGTCAAGGTCACACTTAGAGATCAAAGTTCAAAATCCGTTCATCTATACAATCGTCTCCGCTTCATAACTGGGACAATAATCAACAGATTTTCAAATAACTTTGCACAATTGCTCACCACCACAAGACGTCGTGTCGCGAAAAAAACACTTAAATTTAGATTTTTTTTTTAATTTTTAGATTTTTTTAAATTTATTTATTTTTTTTAAGTTTTTTAAATTTTATTTTTATTGTTTGTTTGATAGATTTTTTTTAAAAATTATTTTTGAATATATCTGTTGGTTTCTTATTGCTCCAAGGTCAAGGTCGCACTTACAGGTCACTTCGGGAGCATTTATCACTTACTGTGACATTTGTTGTTTACCATATACACATATATATTAATCATAAAATTTCTTATGTTTGAACATATTTTATTTTACATCAATTGCGAAATAAGTTCTTGCAACTCAGATTAATCATTCTCGATGGCTTACGGAGTAGAACCAGTACTAAGCAATGTGGAATAATTATCTTGCTCAAGGATAAATAACGTGGCCCTGACGGAGGATCGAACCCATAACCTTTCGATCAGGAGTTCGGCGCTCTACCACTGGACCACGCGCAAAATTTCTTACAAATTGATAAGAAGAAAAAAGATAGACACATGAATGAATAAAAATACATGCTATCCATCCAGTGTATTAGCCAGCCAACCGTGCAGCCGTCTTTTGCACGGCCGTTTTTGAAAAATCGCGGCCAATATTTGAGGGAGTGGGTGGGGTGAAAAAATATTATTATTATTTATTTTTTTTGCTCAACAACACTTCCAAACTCTTACTTTCTCAATATTGTTATGTTTTGTATACATTTATAGAAGAAATATGACCTAAAATGTATTTTTTTCACCTTTATCTGTAAAAATAAATTACCCCAGAGACAGCCACTTGAAAGTCCAGACTCTATTGTGCCCATCGCGTCAGGTATACCTTGACGTGTTCGTTGGCGGAGGGACTATAAACCTTAGAATTACACACACACACAGACAGCCACTTGTCGCGAATTGGCGCGTAACGCGTGTTAGCAACTTATTTTGCACACCATGTTTGCATATTTGCACACCCAGTTCTTGAATTTCTGCCTAATACACTGTATCCATCATTCTTTCTTCTATCACTAATCTTTCTTTTGCAGGCCTACTTTCAGATAAAATCAAAGTTGAGGTTTCTTTGATAATATTATCAGATAATTAAGGGTTTATTGATACATGGTCCATGGTGGTATATAACAAATCTTTACAACAGTCAAGTTATATTTAATAAATAATTATTTGATCAGTCAGTAGAATATAATAATAATTGTTTATTATTTTTATTTTTTTTATAAATATTTTTATATAAGGTCAGTTAATCAAAACCCACTTTCAGCAAACTTTTGCTTCAGCTTCTCCAATATTTTCATTAGGCGAAAGTGGTGGCAAAAAGAGAAATATAGACAGAGGAGGTGCTGGCTTTGATTAATGCACAGTAATATAAAGACAGATTTTTAATACTTAAAGCAAAACATGGGGCCTGTTTATTTTCAGAAGCAAAAGCCTTGGGCCTGCCTCTTAAAAAATAATTGAGAACCAAGTGGTGTTCGGCGAAAACTTTAAGCATAAATGGGACAGATGGAAAATTAATCAGGGCAAGTGGCTTTCCAAACTCACTTGTCCTAAAAAATATATTTGTACAGCCCTGCTCGGGGTTGAGTGTAAAAGGACCACTGTCGTTGTTTTGTTTGTTTGTTTGTTTGTTTGTATGGTGTTTTACGTCATTTTCAACACATGTAAGGTTACATATGGTGGTCGATTTTTTTGTGGTGGAGGCGGACCACCCACTTTTCCTGTTCTTTATTTGTACCATTATGTTCCTACATATTATGTTTTCTCTAGAAAAGTTAACTTTGAATTTAATGTATAATTTGATTGTTCATACTTTGGTTGAGGCCGGTAAATTAAATCATGGGTTTCTAAGGACCAAGTCCATTTTGATATTTGTTTTCGCAGTCTGGTATTTTTAAAGTATATTATTTCTGAACATCCGAGGACAACAGCAGACACCAAAATTACTTTGAACAGTTCAAATAATTATTGAATTAAGAGAGATATAATTATACGGCGAGTTACAAAATGATAATCAAGATTTCCAAGTGTTCCTTTAATAAATTAAAGAAAAATTTATGTAACTGCACTAAAGCAAAATATATAATGTTAAAGTATTGTTATAACAGTTTTATGAAGGGCTTTTCTCGTGGATACGTTGGGAACAGTGTATTAGCCAGCCAATCGTGCAGCCGTCTTTTGCACGGCCGTTTTTGAAAAATCGCGGCCAATATTTGCTGGAGTGGGTTGCTTAAATTTGTTTTTATAATTTTTTTGCTTAACACTTCGCTTCCTCTCTTACTTTCTCAATATTGTTATGTTTTGTATTAATTTATAGAAAAAAGATGATCTAGTATGTACCGTTTTCACCTTTATCTGTAAAAATAAATTATCCCCGGCAGGAACATCCATTTGTTCAAAATTGGCGCGTAGTGCGTGTTAGCAAATTATTTTGCACACCCTGTAAGCATATCTGTACACCTAGTTCTTGAATTTCTGCCTAATACACTGGTTGGGAAACAGTAATCGAACAGTTTTGTATGGTCAAACTAATACACTTCTCAACTTTCTGTAATATATAATATACAACAATATACCTTTTCTTTTATTTCAGAAATCAAAACACTTCTAATCAAACTTGAGTTAGATTCTAAATCTCCATGGAACAGTTCGCTCATGTAGCCAGAGGGCTGTGTGTGTTCATATTGGTGCTTACAGTTGATACCGCCCCACAAGTTACACTAGGTAAGTTATCCATGTGACCAGAGGGCTGTGTGTGTTCATATTGGTGCTTACAGTTGATACCGCCCCACAAGTTACACTAGGTAAGTTATCCATGTGGCCATAGGGCTGTGTGTGTTTATATTGGTACTTACACTTGATACCGCCCCACAAGTTACACTAGGTAAGTTATCCATGTGGCCATAGGGCTGTGTGTGTTCATATTGGTGCTTACACTTGATACCGCCCCACAAGTTACACTAGGTAAGTTATCCATGTGGCCATAGGGCTGTGTGTGTTCATATTGGTGCTTACAGTTGATACCGCCCCACAAGTTACACTAGGTAAGTTATCCATGTAGCCATAGGACTGTGTGTGTTCATATTGGTACTTACACTTGATACCGCCCCACAAGTTACACTAGGTAAGTTATCCATGTAGCCATAGGGCTGTGTGTGTGTTCATATTGGTGCTTAGTTTGTTACGGTTATCCATGTGGCCAGAGGGCGTGTTTTCACATTGGTGCAAATAGTTTGTTCTAAACACCACATTATATACCTCATATATACCTCATATATATATATATATATATTGGTAATAAAGTACTACATGTATTTTTACGCCTATAGTAACATATATAATTATAGTCCATTAACGGCTCTATAAATACCAACTTATGAATGTAATATTAGCCAGCTAATAATAAATACATTTAAAAATTCACACTGTTTATAAACAGTGTGGTAGGTATCAGAGTCACCAATTTAGTTTTACATGTAGTTAACTTAGATTGTAACTATTTAGTTCTCTGAACTTATTTTGATCACTCTTGATGTCTTCCTGGGTAGAACCAGTACAAAGTAAATGCAAATAAAGTGTCTTACTCCGGGACACACCACATATGATCATGGCGAGAATCGAACCCATGACTTCGATTCTGCTCAGCACATCGCTGCCAATTTATGTAACCATCTTTCAAAAAGACTAATGCATTCATCTTTGGGTATTTGATTCACAAATACCTACATGTACCTGTACAATGACACATTTAACAGGCACATACAAATTAACAGGCACATATGAATTGTACATGGTTTATTGTCAAAAAAGAGACGTATAATATTGCTTTTCCCGCGGCGATGGCGAAGGTTTCAATATTTAGCAAATGTTGATGTGACCTTGACCCTCCAAGCAAAGGGCAGATAACTTAATAATTTTTACGTTCAACTTTTGCATTTAGGTCACTTTTTCACAAACTGTATGCACTAGATCTTTCAAACTTTGCTTATAATTGTATCTTGGGTGGTACATTGCAATGTGACAAAGCAAATGTGGAAGTGACCTTGAGCTTCCAAGCAAAGGGCAGATAAATTAATAATTTTTACCTTCAACTTTTGCGTTACTATAATTATGCAGTAGATGCTTTAAACCTAGTTTATAGCTTAATCTTTGGAAGACAAAACATTGTATTTTGACATAAATGTGTCTTGGGTAGTGCTTTTTTTTAGGCGCATGAGTTTCATCTATGACCTTGACCTACTTTTTGGGTCTGGTGTTTTTTTTTTATAGAAGGAATTTTGTTCTTAAACAAATGTACTTTAATGTCATCTCAGCAAACTGTAAACTGCATTGTTTTTAGTTATTAAAATGTTTACAAAGTTGATTTAAGGGTGCCCTCTGGTGAATATCAGAACAGTAAGAATTTTTAATTTCCCTGTTTTTTTGAAGACCAACATATCACTAGTTAGTTTCTGGAAAAATAATGATGGGTCGGTGATTTAACTTTTAAAATTAAGGGTTGTGGTATTTTTATCACCATCTGAAAAATTATTACATCCCTTGTCGTTACCCCACCCAGTTTACTATCAATTGCATTTTTAAATTTGTGATCAATCAATTTTTCATGATAAAGGAACAGTAAACTTTTTGAGATATTTTGTCTACAATATACAAGACCTGAGTTTTAGAATGAAAAAATAAAAATTGGGGGTCGGTGTGCATATAAGATAGATATTCAATAAAAACTGAGAAAAAAATGTGCTTTTTTAGATTTCGACGAGCTCTGACATATAACGACATAGGTCTGTAACAAATAATAGGAACAATACTTTTTATTGCTGTCTCTGTATATCCTAACACATGTCTTTGTAATAAAGTTTAAATTAAGTGAATATCTTAAACGGTTTTTGAGAAATACCATCTTTTGTACCCCTACCCCCAATTTTGGCTTATGTTAAAAATTGTCAATTTTGGGCACAAAATGTGAGGTCAAAAAAAATTCTAAACAATTTTCATTTTTTTTGCACTAAAATATCCCTATTGGCCATTAGTTTGTTACTATATAATTATTTTTTCCAGTTTTATTATAATTTTTGAAATATAACAAATGTAAATTTCCGGAAGTGCAAAAATCCAAAACCTCAGCAGTGGCCACCCTTAAGCATCATTTATCTTTTATTTTTAAGTCCCGCCCTCGCCCCGAGTGATTAAATAACACTTCAGAAATTGCGATCATTCATCACTTAAATCAGTCTGAACTACTTTAATTTGATCACTTGAAGTAAGGTTTCTGTTAGGAAAAGAGCATTGATGTGTGTGGTCAGGAAAATACAACGATTTTGTGTGAGCTGTTTCTCCGAAGAATGTTGTTTTTTAAAGGGGACTGGTCCCAGAAACAAATGGTTGCTTATACATGTAAGTGTAAACACATTGAATTCTTGGTCATTTATGTGTTTAGTGAATTTTTGGTCATTCATGTGTTTAGTGTTTAGTGAATGCTTGGTCATTCATGCGTTTAGAAGAACCTTTTGCCTGAAAGTATTAGGTCCCCGATTTGGAGCCCTATAGTTATCGCAGTATCCATTTATGAATAATTTGTTTTCCGTTTCATAACTTTTAAACCATCTGTGATAATGTACTCAACTGTATAGGTAAAGTCTACTGTCCTCAGTAAGAATATGACCCTTACACATTTTGGGGTTTAGAACGTCAACAGTCACGGTTGTCATTACCTGATAAAGATAAATCATATCAAGGCAATAACTCTTCAGCCTCTGCAGCCGGTTTCATATATATTTTGAGGTGAGCGGCCAAGGTCACCATGACCTGATCATGAACTGACCTGATCAAGAACATCCTTTTCTAACTCCACTACGTCTGTAGCCACAGTCATCAGACTACATTTGTATTCTATCCGCAGTGACAGGATGGGCATCTTTTGGTTACTTTTTATGCCGGGATCATAAATTTTGACATGTAAATATAGTGCCAATGCAGGGCTTTTTTTCCTTCATAAACAGAGGCCGAATATCTTCCCCTAGCAAAACGGACTACTTCATCCCCCACTCCTCGGCTGAGAAAATTACCCAAAAAAAACATACATACAAATAAATGTATTTATTTGTTTTTACTTAATATTAATTCCCCATCTAACTTTCTCCGCATAATTATTTGGGATACATTTATAGAAGACTAAAATGTACCTCTTTTGCATATTTGCACACCCAAATCTTCAATATCTGCCCAATACACTGTTCCCCATACTAGTATATCTCGAAATGGCATTATTATTTCCCCTTTAACTCGAAAATCACACTTTCCCCCTATTGAAGGGCCTAGGCCTCCGCCCCTTTTTCCGAAAGGGTTGTAAGACTCAGCAAAAACATAATACAAAATTACAATTTGTAACTTAACAAGTGTGTGATGGCAGATCAGGCTTGGGGCTAAATTGCATGTTGCAATAATTTAAATTACACAAGATTGCAAAATACTCAGTTGCATTACTATCTGCATTTGTAATTAATTACAAAAAATACCATAACTTAACCAGTTAATTTGCCACTTCAGTCACATTTGTTAAATTTAAACTGACCTTGCTGACAGGATTTTGTGGCCAAAAGATCATAGGTCAAGGTTGCCATGGCCTGATTATAAAAACTTAACTGCACAATCACTCTTTAACTTTTTTAGCCACGTTCATCAAATTTAGTGAGTAGAGTTTCCGCAGTGTGTCAATAACCCTAGTTGTTTTGGGGTCAGTAGATAAAGACTTATCCGCACAACAACTCTTAAACCTTTTTAGCCATGTTCATCATTTTTGTGGACAACTTTCACATTGTGGTGATGACCTTTATTCGTTTTGGGGTCAGTAGATAAACCGATTTTAAAAAAGTATCAGCATTCATCAAATTTAATAATACATGTAGAAAGGTCAAGGTTTCCGTGACCAGATATGAAATACACTGCATAATAACATGAACCTCTATAAAAAACTATAAAACACTTACTGATAGTACTAACATATTGTTTTCCTTAATGTCAGGAGCTGAATTTCACTGTTTAATTGTTTTTCTTCCTAGATTATAGCAATTCCTGCCTGGACCCAAGCTCCTACTTCAACAATGGCCTCTGGTCAGTAAGCGAGAACCCCAAGGTCATCCACTACTCCTGTCACACAGGTTACACTTTGCGTGGTCCGCCAAAGCAGGAGTGCATGAAGAACGGCACCTGGGATCCAGCACAGGTTCCTGTGTGTATTAATGAGTATGGTAGGTATCTGTACTCAGAAATAATTTTATAGCTAAGTTTATGGTATTATGCATGTCTTTTGGTTGTTTATAACCCATGTTCATAAATCTTGAGCCCCGTGTGGTTCCGAGGGCCCCGTTTGGTTTCGGGGAAAAGAATAGGGCCACTGCAGTTCTCGTTGGAGGGGTAAGCAGAGGGGTAAGCAGAGGGGTAGAACCTCACCCCCTAGGGCAGAAAAACAATAAATGTGTCTCAGGCGTAAATGGAGTGTCTACAATAGAATTTGCAGCAACTCTGCAGTTCTGCAGGTGAAAAATTTCTAGGTCCATTCTCCATATTTATCTTGATGTACATGGAGGATGAGCCTGGCATGTTCATACCTGTTAGGCGCTATATAACCTTTAATGTGTTGGTGTGCCTTAAAACCCCAATTCAATTCATAAATCTTGACATTTAAAAATAGTGTTGAAAAGTTTTACAATCAACATATTGTTCCCAAATATTTAATTAAATTATTATTACACAAATTGTGCATTTGTTATTAAATACAATGCATACCATTATTTTAACAATTAATTAGATTAATTAAAGCATAGGAATCGGACATTGTAAACACAGTATAGTATCCCCATATGTAGGTCCACGTTTGTATATAATTTTATATAAAAAATACATATGTATTTTGGGGGTTCTGCTGTAATTTTGTTTTTGCCTCAAATTACAGCAGAACGACCTAAAATACATACATAATAAATCACCATAAAATGGTGATTTACTTGATTTATTAAAACTTTTTTAGAATAGGGGTAGTGAAGATTGCAAGTTTAATTTTTAGCAGAGCTTATGGGATGGTGTGTTGTCCGTCATCCGTCCGTCCGTCCGTCGTCCGTTAACTTTTGCTTGTGTACACTCTAGAGGCCACATTTCTGATGCAATCATCATGAAACTTTGTCAGAATGTTTGTCTAATGAAATCTCGGTCAAGTTCAAAAATGGGTCATGTGGGGTCAAAAACTAGGTCACTAGGTCAAATACTTGAAAAAACTTGTGTACACTCTAGAGGTCATATTGTTACCCAATCTTGATGAAACTTTGTCAAATTGTTTTATCTTAATTATATCTTGATCAAGTTCGGAAAAGGGTCACATGAAGTTAAAAACTAGGTCACCAGATCAAATATTGGAAAAACCTTGTGTACACTCTAGAGGCCATGTTTTTGACCCCGAGCTTGATGCAACTTTTGTCAGAATGTTTGTCTTAGTTATATCTTGGTCAAGTTTGAAAATGGGTCACATGGGGTTAAAAAAACTAGGTCACTAGGTCAATACTTGAAAAACCTTGTGTACACTCTAGAAGCCGTATTTCTGACCCAATCTTGATGAAACTTTGTCAAAATGTTTGTCTTAATTATATCTTGGTCAAGTTCAAAAATGGGTCACATGGTGTTAAAAACTAGGTCACTAGGTCAAACTTTGGAAAAACGTGTGTACACTATAGAGGCCATATTTTGACCCGATCTTGATGCAATTTTATCAGAATATTTGTCTCAATTATAGCTTGCTAAAGTTTGAAAATGGGTCACACAGGGTCAAAAACTAGGTCACTAGGTCAAATACTTGAAAAACCTTGTGTAAACTCTAGAGGCCATATTTCTGACCTGATCTTGATGAAACTTTGTCGGAAATGTTGTCTTAATTATATTTTGGTCAAGTTCGAAAATGGGTCCCATGGGTCAAAAACTAGGTCACTAGGTCAAATACTTGAAAAACCTTGTGTACACTCTAGACGCCCATATTTTTGACCAGATCTTGATGAAACTTTCTCAGATTGTTTATCTGAATTATATCTTGATCAAGTTTCGAAATGGGTCACATGGATCAAAAAACTATGTCACTAGGTCAATATTGGAATTTGCTTGTGGGCACTCCAGAGGCCACAATTTGACCTGATCATGACCAGCCCTTAAAATCTGCCCTTGATCGATTATAATGGAAAATTGATTGAATAATACCAACATTGCCGATAATCCTCTTGGGTTACAATTCCTAGCTAGCCTTAGCACAATACCTGCACTGAACTCAGGTGAGCGATTCGAGGGCCATTATGGGCCCTCTTGTTTTTAGCTCTACTGGCCAAGGGCCAGCAGAGCTTATGGGATGGTGTGTTGTCCGTCGTCCGTCGTCCGTCGTCCGTTAACTTTTCTTGTGTACATTCTAGAGGCCACATTTCTGATGCAATCATCATGAAACTTTGTCAAGAATGTTTGTCTCAATGAAATCATCGGTCAAGTTTCAAAATGGGTCATGTGGGGTCAAAAAAAACTAGGTCACTAGGTCAAATACTTGAAAAAACTTGTGTACACTCTAGAGGTCATATTTGTTACCCAATCTTGATGAACTTTGTCAAAATTGTTTATCTTAATTATATCTTGATCAAGTTCGGAAATGGGTCACATGAATTAAAAACTAGGTCACTAGGTCAAATATTGGAAAACCTTGTGTACACAGGGTTCTGGAAATATTTTGAAATCCACTTGCCCAGGGCAAGTGGATTTTCAAAAGTCACTTGCCCTGCACATAATGTCACTTGCCCCACATTTAAGAACACTTCATTGCCCCAAAAATTGGCGCGGTACCATTATTAGTGTTAAACTGGACGACGACCGCCGCATAATTTGGACCATTATACTTAGAAAAGGAAGGGAGAATGTATTTTATGAATTAGTTTTGTTAATACATTGTATTTATTCATATAAAAAAATAAATGGTTGCATTTTCTTCTTTTGTGTCTATTACATATTTGTGTTACTTAAATCATAAAATGATGAGACAGTATACAAACTCATTTTATTCCACCAATCACCACACACACAACCCCATCATTTTTGATGACCATCCAAAAAAATGCTTGGCAGCTAGCCTAGTGTATGGAACTTTAATGTCACAGTGTGTACAATTACCCAGTTGACAGAAATAAAAGAAGCTATTGTATTCCTTTAAATGTGCGACAAGCAAAGAAACAAGACAAAAACATTATTAAAAAATATTTACTTGGCCCCCAATTTCTGCACCCATGGTAACGTTCCTACGGCTCTGTATTTTAACTAAAGTAATTAGATGCAGGTAAGAGGCATGAGTAGGGGTTCCCTAGGAATTGTTTAAGAGTATTAGGCAGTAACAGCGAGAGTTCAGAACTTGAGAAAAAGGTGACTGTTCTGAAATCGCGAAAACCCATGACATGCGCATATCACTAAGTTATGCAACTTATTTGTGTAGTATGCACTTTCATATACGTTTAATTACAGACTATATCAATGAAATACACCAAAAACCTCAAAAAAGC